>OZ053300.1:33173454-33352136 GCA_964056655.1 Arabis hirsuta
TTTAATTTGAGAAAACCTTAATATATCAATAAATTAAAATATTTATTGCTAAAATTCTATGAAAAATATTGGATCATGCACTTTAATCTACATTTAAATAAGATACCTCTTTTTAATATAGACATATATACAAAAATAAAACAAGTATGATTGGTGCAAAAACTGAATTATGATAAAAATAAAATATGAAGTGGGTTTAAATAATTACAATTTTCTTAACAACATTTTAAAGAAAAATAAATAAATGAAATTACTTTTAACTGTTTCAGTATTTAAAATTACAATGAAATTATTTTTAATCATTTTAATAGTGATTAATATTGTTTTCTGATTTTTTAATATTTTAAAACAGAAGATTTGCTTGAACTGCATATGAACCACTCCAAATTGGAAGTATAAAGACATCTTCAACCCTATTCCAAACCCCATTTTGGAGTAAAATCTTCTCAAACCCTATTCCATTTTCAACTCTAAAATAGAGTAAACCCATTTTTCCTCAAAATATGGAGTAATCTCATTTTCCACTTCATTTTGGAGTTGAACTTTTTTTATTTATAAAATAATCCTTCAAATTGAAATCATTTAATTTTATGAGATAAATATTTTTTGTGATGATTTTCAGTTTGTTTGATATTTTTTTTTAACTGAAGAATTACAAGTTTATCAAATCACAAGAATTCGCAACAAAATAATTATATTATATTATAATGTATTAAGTTGTAATGTACGAGTAAGTTTTTTTGGTTAAAAATGTTATGTATGTTTAAATAATATATGTTATTATGAATTTAATTCTTAAAGGTGCATATTTTAAAATTAATATGCATATATGTGTAAATTGATATAATAAAACATAATTTTGCAAATTTAATTTATAAAACAAAAAAATAATAGGGTCAATTTGTAAGTTGTATAAATAAAATGTATTATAAGTAATTAATAATAAATAGTAAAAGAAAAATATATTTAAAATATCATTTTTGAAGTAAAAAATGGAGTAATACAGTGGAGTAAAACCTAACTTTATTTTTAAATTATTTTATTTTAGAGTGAAAAATATAATTATACGTTGGAGATGCTAAAAAAAAAAAAAAGATGAATGTACGGTCACTTCTTCATGGATTACTACTGCAAGCGGCACAACCGTCCTTTTATTATTTTTTACTAACAAAATTGAAAGTTGGCATATAACACCATGAATGGAAAAGATCAATAGTGGTTCCTTCTCTTTTGTGTGTCGTCCGCCATTTATTTGCATTGCCATTCATAGCCTAAGTTTAATGTTCGTCGTTTTACGAAAACCTATCGCACTAGTGAAAGAAACTTAAAAAAATATCATAGTTTTTCTAAGTTTAGTACTCTGTTTGTTAGATAGCAGATAGCTCATAGGTCATGACAGTATTTTTTTTTTTTTTTGTCATCTGAATATTGATATTAAACAAGTAATCAAAGGTTACAAAGCAGAGTTGCACAATTCCAAAAGATGGAAGCAAAAGCCAAAATAAGGGGACTAGCCAAGTAATACAAGAGAAACAAGCTTAATCTAATAGGGTTGCAGGGCCAAATAAGCAGATTTTGGGATGGAATTCCTTGCGCTCAAGTCGAAGTCCAATCTTTTTAAGCACATTACCGAATTGTGTCTAGACGCATCACCACACAAACAAAGAATCATTATCCGTTGCAACCTAACCTTCCTAAGCTACTCCGACTTAGCAAAGCGAGTCGGGGCGGTACATACGAACCAAAACCCATAGACCTCTTTGTCTCTTGAACATATTGCAAAGGGGAGTAAATCCGTTATGGTGAAGACTCCAAATCCAGGCGAGGATATACAAACTCATTTTCGACTCACCACAATCACAAAACTAGAAGCAACGACTCATGACCACATAAATCACTGCTTGAGCCCAGAACATTACTATAATTGCCAACCCAAAGCGATCCTTAACCATAACGAATCAAGAGCACCAACTCTCTTTCTCCTAAGCATAACCAACCCCTTCGAAAATACAAGTAACGAAAAGCCACATTCAATAAACCAGAGCAAACATCAGATCAACACCAAACCGAAGATAAACCTATAGAAACCAACTATTTAAACACAGACAAAAGAGAGATTTCCATCGACAAAGAGATCAACAGTATCGACGAGTAGAGGAAGGCCTGCAAGGGATCAATCTAGCACGAAAAGAAAAACCAAACAAACTCGAAAGCAAGGCCAAGTACCACCGATAGATAAGTACGCCGCACCTTCACCGCGAGCCCCTCAAACCGTCTAGACCAAACCGGAGCCACCGCCAACGTCTCCCTCATCGATCTCAAACCTCAATCTATCGAAACCAAAATCCCCTCATAGAACTTGCATAAACTAGATAGAAGAGAAAAAGACAAAGATAGATAAAAGACTAAAATACCGACACCGGTGCTTTCGGAGCCACCGGCACCGGCAAATCTGAGATCGCAGGGAGAAAGGAGAGCTGCCGACACATATATTATTGACAATAACAAAAAAAATATATTAATGATGTATTAGATGAGTTTGAACGTGGATAAATTCACAACAATGACATTAACACAAATCACAAAAGAGTGATTTTGCTTAATAAAAAAAAAAAATATATATAATATAATATCTAACCAAATGGTTAGAGAGAGCTATAAAGAATTAGAGAGAGAAAAATGTGGGTTTTGGTTAGATTTTATATTATTGTTTTTTTTTATGGTTATTTATGACAATTTCCCAATCACAAAATCACATATTTTATTACTATGCAAACAATAAATATTTAATTTATATTAAAGTATTAACATGTGAAACGATAAGTAATTCTACTTGTTTTTGTTTTTTTTTAAATATAGAGTTGTTATGAAATAAAGTATAATAAAATCTTTTGACAGATATATATAAACTTAAATTAAAAAGTTTTTATATATATTTTTTGTAAGTATCAGTGTTATCATATTGAATAAGTATTATTACAAAAACATTATCACGTTGAATATTTGATTTTCTCATCTCTCTATATTCATCCAAGCTACTAAATCAGATTTTAAAATCTTATCAATGACAAGAACAGATATGAAACCTAGAGAGACCAAATAATTTCAAATATGCTAAAAAGTTCAATGATTTGAAACTCCAAACCTACTGCAAAACAATTACCTTTCTTGGTCAGTCGCCGTTTTTATCTTCGTAAAATCATGTTATTGGTATTAAGACTTGGAAATTAATTTCCGATTTTACAGAGACTGCAAAAACATAGATGATGCTGCGTGAACAATGTTAAAGCAGTTCGACCAAGACTGCAAGAGCAGTTCGACCAAGACTGCAAGAACGAAATAAAAGAGATTGGTTAAGAAAATATATCGAACATAACATATAATTTAGGCATAGATCATATATACAGTGAAAAAATTACATGATTTTGAATGGGATGATAAAAAATAATGTATGAGATTTATCTATTCACAACAATTTTTGATAGTCCATATATAAGATGAGTGGATATGATGGAGAATATAAATCTGAAAATCTATTGTCTGATTTTATAACTTGTACTTAATCTTCTGATAAGTAAGATACAAAAGCCCTATAGGACCTAATGGGCCTTACTCGTTAGTCGCTATTTTATCCAGAGATAGCAACAAAGTAACCAAAGAGAAATCCAGAAGAATATGCTCGCCAAAGGGAAATAGTGCATTGGGTTCAAAGTGTGACTTCATTGGTTCATCCATAAATTTGGTATTTGTTTTTTTTTTATTAAACGTCTGAGAGGTTTTATTGAAGTGCGATGTAACCATAGTGTCATGAAACAGAGGAAAACAAGGGGAAAAAAAAACAAAACAACATCAATTCCCAATAATAAGGGGACGTAAAGATGTCACACAGACACATCAAAAAGGAGTCGATCGTGCAACCATACCGGACCTCCGAGGGCAAGGTAAGATTGAAATCTACCCTTCCTAGTAACACTCTTAGCTATCTCACGAGCAACTAAGTTAGCACCCACATATTCGATCTGAAAAGTACATGAAGCGAAGCTGGATCGAAGTATGAAGATGCTCATAAGCACGACTCTATAGCGTGGCCATTCAGTGGGTTTATTCAGAGCCTCTACAGCATATTTGCAGTCCAAAGCAATCATCCCGCTGTAATTGCAAGCCTCAGAGAAACACAGTTTGCATTGAACGATCTAGTTTATTCATAGCCTTCCCAATGCCTTTTATAGCAATACATGGACTGAAGCAAATAACTGACTCTTAAACTACAATATCGGACTCATGACTCCACTAACTCAACTACATAGCTATAAACTAGCTAACTAAAACTGACCAATTCAAACTAATGAGAACAAGTCTCTTAGGTCTAGACACGTGCGAAAACAATGACTCAACAAACCCTCCCTTGAACTGAACTTCCTCATGCCTTCAGTTCACAATACTCATTCCAAGTGCTTCTCGAATCCTCTGGAAAGTCACCATCTTTAACGGCTTTGTCATGATATCAGCGAGCTGTTCCTCCGTACTGCAATAATCAAGCTTGATCACTCCTTCGTTAGTTAACTCTCTGAGAAAATGATAACGAACTCCAATGTGCTTGGACCTCCCGTGCATCACTGCATTTTTGGACAATTTAATAGTAGAAGTGTTATCACATAACAACACCATCTCACCATCTTGTTCATGCCCAATTTCCTTCAGAACTCTACACATCCAAATGGCTTGACAAGCACACGTTGCCGCTGCAACATATTCCGCTTCAGTGGTTGATAAAGTCACAATAGGCTGCTTTCGCGAAGACCAAGCGACAGCTCCTCCACTCATCAGAAAGACATAACCCGAGGTGCTCCTGCGATCATTGATGTCTCCGGCGTAATCACTGTCGGTGTACCCAACCAGCTCTGTTTTGCCTCCTTTCTTGTACCAAATCCCATACTCCATAGTTCCCCTCAGATAGCGCATGATTCTCTTCACTACGCCAAAGTGCAGATGAGTGGGATTAGCCATGAAGCGAATAATGAGACTCACAACGAACATTAAATCCGGACGTGTTGCTGTGAGATACATTAAGCTTCCCACCATCTGCTTATACAATGTTGAATCAACCTTCTCACCATCTTCATCTCGACCAATCTTCTGACCAGGAACCATCGGATTGCATACCGGATTGAAATTCTCCATCTCAAATCTCTTAATCACTTCGGCTGCATATTTTTTTTGACAGATGAAGATTCCATCGTTCCCCTGCATCACTTCTATACCAAGAAAGTATCTCATCCTACCCAAATCAGTCATGTCAAACTCCTTCTTCATAGATTCTTTGAACTCATTCAGCATCTCATCATCATCACCAGTGAACAATAAATCATCAACATAAATGCTAACGATTAGAATTTTACCTCTTCTGCGTTTGATGAACAAGGTTTGCTCATTCAAGCTGCTCTCAAAACCCTCCCTTCGGAAATAGGCTTCAATACGGCTAAACCAAGCTCTTGGTGCTTGTTTAAGCCCGTAGAGAGCTTTGTGCAACTTATAGACCAAGTGTTCCTTTCCTGCAGTTTGATAACCTTGAGGTTGCTCCACAAAAACATCTTCTTTTAACTCTCCATGTAGAAACGCAGATTTCACATCCAATTGGTAAATTTTCCAACCTCTTTGAGCTGCTAAAGCGATTATCATCCTCACGGTATCCATTCTAGCCACAGGTGCAAAGACTTCCGTATAGTCTATCCCATATTCTTGAGCATACCCCTTCACTACAAGTCTAGCTTTGAGTTTGTCAACTTCTTCTAGCTCGTTGAACTTGGTTTTGTAGATCCACTTCACACCAATCGCTTTGGCTCCATCGGGAAGCTCCACCAAAGACCAAGTTTGGTTTTTTTCTATTGATTTTATCTCCATATCCATCGCTTCTCTCCACTGTGTGTGTCTTGCAGCTTCTGCAAAAGATGTCGGATCGGAGATTACCATAAAACAGAGATTTTCAAACTCAACTCTTGCCATGTTTGCCTCTTCTTCTACATCAGAGAGCTCTTCTCCAGTGGTGTAATCCGCAGCCCAAATTGGTGGTCTTCTCAACCTACTTGGAGCAGCCTCTGCCCTAGCTTGATTTTCACCTCCACCGTCATCTTCTTCCACCGCCGTTTCCACTTCCTCTGTTTCCACTTCTTCCTCTTCGTTTTCATTTTCAATAACCGCATACTCATCTTCATATTCCAACTCCATGTTCTGTTCCGCTAAGAGACTATCACCCCAATCCCACTTCTTTTCTTCTTCAAATATCACATCCCGACTAGTATAGATCTTCTTCGTTATCGGATCATACATTCTGTAGGCTTTTGACTCGCTGCTATAACCAATCAAGACACACTTCACACTCTTGTCGTCGAGCTTGGTTCTTTTGACGGCAGGGATATGAACATGTCCGATGCAGCCGAAGATTCTAAAGTGATCAGCAGATGGCTTGCTGCCGCTCCATGCTTCTTCCGGGGTCATGTCTTTCACGATCATTGTGGGAGATCGATTAAGAACGTGATTCACCCACTGTACCGCATCAGCCCAGAAGCTCTTCGGTATCTCCTTCTCTGACAAAACCGCTCTCACCATATTCATGATGGTGCGGTTTTTGCGTTCAGCAACGCCGTTCTGCTGCGGAGTATACGCGGTGGTCAGCTGTCTCTTGATTCCATGTTCCTTGCAGTACTCGTTGAACTCCGTAGAGTTGTACTCTCCTCCTCTGTCTGTTCTCAAACATTTGATAGAGCTTCCGGTTTGTTTTTCCACAAATGCTTTGAATAACTTGAATTGGTGAAAAGCTTCTGACTTCTCTAGCACAAAATAAATCCAAGTCTTCCGTGAGAAATCATCTATGAAGCTTATCAAATACCTTTTATGGCTGTTGGATGGTGGCGTGATTGGACCACAGAGGTCAGAGTGAATGAGTTGCAGCTTCTCGGTTGATCTCCACTTGCTTTGTTTCGAGAATGGTACTCGATGTTGTTTCCCTTTGACACAAGCTTCACAAGTGATATCTACGAGCTCAAAATCAGGTAACTTGATGACCATCTCCTTCTTTCGAAGAGTGGAGAGACCCTTGTGGCTAAGATATCCGTATCTATGATGCCATAACTCTGCTTTGTCAAAGCCATTAACTTGAAGACACCTTTCTTCCTCTGTCTTTTTGCTTGTCTCACCGAGCAAGATGAACATCCGATTTGAGCTCATGACCGATTCTGCTATCTTTCCTCTGGTGGGATGATAGATGCTGCAAATCTTCTGGTTTCCTCCTTTGAACAGCACATCCAACCCCTTTTCTTGTAGTTGCCCCACGCTTAGCAGATTGTTCTTCAATTCGGGAACATAGTACACATCATTCAAGACATAGCTTACTCCATCGAGAATGATCTTTACTGCTCCTTTTCCATTGACCTCCATTTTGTGATTGTTCCCTAGCTTAACATTGTGAGTGAATGCAACGTTAAGGCTGGAGAACATGCTGCGATCTCCACACATGTGGTTTGAATATCCAGAGTCCACAAACCACGCATCACCTCTCTTTGTTCCTTGAAGCTCAACATACGCCATGAGAAGAACTTCCTCATTTTCTTCTAATTCTGCATAGTGAGCTCCATTGCCTCCATTTGGACACTCATATTGGAAATGCCCCAAATTATGACACCGATAACACTCAACAACTGCCTTGTTGAATGAGCGCCCTCTGCCTCGGCCTCGACCTCTATAAGATCCCCTGCCTCTTCCTCTGACATTGAGAGCTTGATCTTCTTGTTCATAACTCTGTTTCTTAAACTTCTTCTCATGTGTAGACAATGAACTTTGCAATTCATCAATGGTCATGCTGCTCGTGTCATTGGATTCTTCAATAGAGACCACCACATAAGTGAACTTGTCGGTTAGAGTACGAAGGATCTTCTCAACAATCTTTGAATCTGGCATTTCCTCACCATTGCTCCTCATCTTGTTTAATATCGCCATTACTCTCCCAAAGTAGTCATCAATGTTTTCTTCACCTTTCATCGAAAGCAGTTCGAAATCTCTTCTTAGAGTTTGTAGGAGAGATCTCTTTACTCTTTCGTTGCCACCAAACTTCCTTTTCATTGATTCCTACACAATCTTGGAGGTCCTGCGATCCAAGATTTGCTCAAACACAACCCGATCAATCGCTTGGAACAGGTAATGCTTCACTTGATGATCCTTCTTCTTGGCCTCATCATACGTCTTCTGCTGTGCCGGACTCATCGTAATTCCTACAGTCGGCTCTGTGTAACCCTCGACCACCAAGCTCCACAATCCCTTTGCTCGCAAGAGATTCTCCATCAATTCACTCCAATGATCGTAGTGACCATCAAAGTGAGGAATTTTGGTAAGGGTCTTGTCTTCGCTCATGTTTCTTTCTTCTCTCTCTTTTGCGATCGCTCTTTATGTATTTGCTCTGATACCAAATGTAATTGCAAGCCTCAGAGAAACACAGTTTGCATTGAACGATCTACTTTATTCATAGCCTTCCCAATGCCTTTTATAGCAATACATGGACTGAAGCAAATAACTGACTCTTAAACTATAATATCGGACACATGACTCCACTAACTCAACTACATAGCTATAAACTAGCTAACTAAAACTGACCAATTCAAACTAATGAGAACAAGTCTCTTAGGTCTAGACGTGCGAAAACAATGACTCAACACCCGCAAGCTTTGTAATGCCCTCATGACACACCGCAGTTCTTCGGAGAACTAGTAAAAGCCTCCCGAGCATGGAAACGAACCGTACCAGTATGGTCTCGGCCAATCCATGAGCTGCCACTATGTAAATGAGCATTCCTCCAGTGAGAGTTTATATTACATTTCAATGTGCCTTGGACTGGGTGTAACCATCTATTGGATCCAACTTGTAAGCTTGTGATCAGAGGTCTCGCACTCCCATTTTCGGAAATATTATTGACCTTTCTCCATACTGTTGCATCTTCCACAGCCTTTTGAATAACTCTACTTAGAGCCTCTTGCTTGGCCGCAAATAAGATCGCATTGCGATTTTTCCAAATGTTCCATAAGATCCAAGGCACAGAGGTTTTGATCATTTCAGTAAGTGTTGTGCCTTCCATCAGATCCAGAGCAAGGTTCAAGTTTACTTCCAAGGAGTCCGAAAAGACAGAGCTAGGATGAAAAATACCAGCCAAATCCCAAAGTTGTAGAGCGACACTACATCCAAAGAGAACATGATTAATGGACTCGACGTGCGTTTGACACAGTTTGCAAGTAGTATCCACATCTAGACCCCTTGTTCTCAATCTTGTCTTCATGTCTTCTGCAATTTCGTTCTCTCCAAATGTGATATGTTGTTGATTGAAACACATATCTCAAGGGGAAGAGATCAACGTGTGGAAGATTTGAAGTGTTGATGAAGTTGATGATTTGGTCCCATTGTGTTGAGAATCTGTTGGACATGATGGAGCGAGTAAGGTTCCTCCAAATATCTAATGAGTACCTACAATAAAAAAATAAATGATTGCGAGTTTCATCGGTGTGGTTGCAGAGTATGCAGTTTATGCATTGTCCCTGGCCCCAACTCAAACGATTTTGAGTTGGTAACCAGAGAATAAACGAGTACTTGGGTGTTGCGTATTTAAACCAAACACTTCCGTACCAGGTTGTTGTTGGCTGAGATAGAAGTATAGTCTTCCAAGTGTCTTTAGTTGAGAAAACCTTTTAAAATTTTATCTGATTGAGTTCTCCAAAGGGAAATGTCAGCCTCAATAGTATTACCTCTTTGCTGGAGTTTTAAAATTTCCTCTTCTATATGATTCAAACTCTCAACCCTGTGCGTCCTTCTTCGACTGAGGTCACAATAGCGTTGGCAGGTATCCCTAGATCAATACTCCCTCGAGTTCTATTGATGTCGCGCAAACGACCCAACGAACACCAATTATCAAACCAAAACGATGCATTCTCCCCATTCCTTATGTCGATTCGGTGAAACGATTTAGCAATCTCTCGATACTTTAACAACTTACGCCACATCCATGATCCAACATTCGTATCATCCAGAAAGATGCTTGACGGATCAACATCTTCTTTAACCCAATTCACCCATAGCGATGGTCGAGAAGAGACAATTCGCCAAACTAACTTCAAGCAACTTCTTTAAGAGATTTTAATCCAAACCTCCTTCTTTCTTTGGTTACACATATGTCACTCCAAGCCACTTTCGCCTTACTTGAATTCAAATCCGGACATGACCACAAGAATGCTACACATATTTTTTCTATCTCTTTTAAGCAACCATTAGGGGAGTCTATATATATATGCCGAAATCCAGAAATTGGTGATACTCGCAATTACTGAACTTAGAAGCTGAAGCCGACCTGCATAAGACAGAAATCGAGAGCGAATTTTTTCAAGGAGAGATGCATAGTCAGAAACAGTCATTCTCTTTGTCATCAATCAATGGTAGTCCTATATATATATCGAACTGGGAGTTGACCCAAGGCTATTTTCTATTATCATTAGCTATTTTCTCCTTGTCTTGCTCAATCAAATAATCTTTTGAGAAAGTGATCATCTTCCTTACGTGGTGCGTAATTGAGTGACAAACTTTAAAAGATCTGATTTGAAAAAGGAGCTGAAAAGTTAGATGCGAGTTTCCATCGAATCAAATTTGAAATTGATTTTTTAGGTTTGGGTTGGAAAATAACCCTGGCTTCTCACCCACCACATGATGAAATGCACCAACAAACGTACATGTCCAACCCCCCGGTGGAGATGAGATGACAAACGAGAGTTTTGGAACTTTGTAGTTTTCAAATAAATTCTTAGAAATTGAATATTGCATGCAAAAATCAAATTTTATTAACCACGCTAATAAAATCTCTAGTGTCAAATAGAAATATTTCAGAATTTTATTTTGACGTGGATATTAATTTCATCCATGAGAAATTGTGAACGACACCGACGTATTCCCAAGAGAAAATGAAATTTTTGTTTTTTGCACGTGAACCGCATAATTTCTGTTTCCTAATTAAAATACAAAACTTATTCAGAAATCAATTTGAATTTTTTTAATTAGCCCAATGACCATAATAAAAAACTTGGCTATAATATTCTGAGAGTAATATGTATTTTTATTATGTACAATCTATCTGAAGTGAAATGATTAATCATTTGAGTGTTTTTGAAAATTAGCCCAGTATAGGTTTAAAAAAAAAAAAATTAAAAGTAATTTTGATAAATATCTATAACCAACCAGTCTTCACTTTAATTTTTTTTGTTTTGATCTTACAGAATACTACAGTTGTATATGCATTATTATTATTTTACACTGAATATAGAAAATTGTTGAAAATTTTGCCATATACAACAGTACTGTCAATAGTCAATACCATTTTTGAGTCTAATAAATAACATAAAAGTTTAAAGAAAAAAAAAGATTAGTATATTAAACAGTTTATAGTTTAATATGTATATTTCTGGGAAAACCATTCTTCCCTTTTCGTCCATATATTTGCATCCTTCGATTCGTAAGCGGTGACGTATCACTCCTCTTCTCTCTTTTCTCTTTTTCTCTCTCAAATATTCTTCAATCTCTCTGGGAATCACTTTTCCTCAAAAGCCAAATGAGTACATAATATCCCTTTTCGTCTTCCTGATTTTCCCAAATCTCCAGGTTTTTAGCCGTAAAGCCTCTCTCTCTCTTCTTCTTCTTCTCCGTTGCACAGCTTTTTCCCAGAACGTTGGATACACACAAAAACTCTAGATACTTTCGAGTTTTCTCGATTTCGTAAGCGATCTCGTCGTCTTTATGCATAATGGCTTTCTCGTGATGATAATTTATGGTTTCGTTTAGGAACACTTGAGCTCTCTCTGATGATTTTTGTTTTTGTTTTTATGATTTTGCGTTCACTAAATTGATTAAATGCTATTTCCCCCCTTTTACGCGCGAATGTTTCATGTTCATTTATTCCTTCTCGCTCTGGGTCCATTTGCTCTGTTCGTGGAACTGAGAAAGCTTATTTTCATGAACGCAGTGAAGAAATAGAAAATGGGGTTTGAGCCTTTGGAATGGTATTGTAAGCCTGTGCCTAATGGTGTTTGGACAAAGCGAGTTGATAATGCGTTTGGTGCATACACGCCCTGTACTACTGACTCTTTCGTTCTCGGCATATCTCATCTGGTTCTGTTGGTTCTGTGTCTGTATCGTATATGGCTCACCATGAAGGATCACAAGGTGGAGAGGTTCTGCTTGAGGTCTAAATTCTATAGCTATTTCCTGGCTCTCTTGGCTGCTTATGGTACTGGTGAGCCTTTGTTTAGATTGATCATGGGGATTTCAGTTTTGGATTTGGATGGAGCTGGCCTTCCTCCTTACGAGGTGCTTTTTTTTTTTTTTTTGGGTTTCTTAAGACATATTCTTTATCTTTTGGTTTGTGATGTATGTTTACTGTTGTTGTTTTGTGTGGTTTCTTTGGCAGGCGTTCGGATTGGGTATCGAAGCTTTAGCTTGGGGATCTGCAATGGTCATGATTTTTATGGAAACTAAAATTTACATCCGTGAACTCCGTTGGTATGTCAGGTTTGCTGTCATATATGCTCTTGTGGGGGATACGGTCTTGCTAAATCTTGTTCTCTCAGTCAAGGAGTTCTATAGCAGGTTGGTAGATTTTGGAGTTTTAAGGTTTTATGCAAGTCACTTATGGCCTGGTTAAGCAGTGTGAACTCATGCTTCTTTTTCCTTGCAGTTATGTTCTGTATCTCTACATAAGTGAGGTGGCAGTTCAGGTTAGCTCACTGAGACCCCTTTCTAGAGTCCAAAAATCCTAGAAGCATATCAGCCTTATAGATCTTTCTTGTGTACTATGTCTAAATCAGACTCAGATACACATTTTTTTCTCGTTATAACAACTTAAGAGGTGATGGGTTTTGGTTTTATTTCAGGTTTTGTTTGGAATTCTCTTGTTTGTGCATGTTCCCAGTTTGGATCCTTACCCTGGCTACATGCCATTGGGGAGTGAAACTGTGGATGAATATGAGTATGAAGAGCTTTCTGAGGGACAACAAATATGCCCAGAGAGGCATGCAAACATATTTGACGGTAAGTCACTCAACATTATTCTCATTTCTGGAATGTTGGTCGTGTTACTGAAACTCGTTAAGTGGTAATCAGAATTTGCAGACATCATCTCTGGCCTCGTTCCTGTATTCTTACTGGTTACTTAAGTTTGTATTTGTTCAGAACTCAACACAACTTCCCTAGATTTGAGAACTTTTTATCAAGCTTGGCTAGTTGTCTACCATTTCTTCAATTTTTTGTACTTAGTCATCAGTTCTGTAAAAATTGGATTGTGACTGTAAGACATAGTGTAGTCTGGCTTATTGATTTACCCTGTTACCATATTGCAGCGTTTTGCGCATTCCATTCTTAAACAGTTGTTGAAATTCCACCTGAGTCCCTTCATCTGATTTCCTTGTTTGGCCACAGGAATCTTTTTCTCATGGATTAATCCCTTGATGACTCTGGGATCTAAAAGGCCTCTCACAGAGAAGGATGTGTGGCATCTGGACACTTGGGATCAGACCGAAACTCTGTTCATGAGGTACTTCTAACACTGATAAATCTCTTAAAATGTATGTGACTGACATGGTTTTTGATATTTTTTGTATCCTTTTTAGCTTCCAGCAGTCCTGGGATAAGGAACTACAAAAGCCGCAACCGTGGCTGCTGAGAGCATTGAACAATAGTCTTGGAGGAAGGTAGAGAGACATTCTCACCTTATCGTGCTTTGTTCTCATCTCTTTTAACTGTGGTTAGATAGTGCTGGCTTTCACCGCGTAGATGCTTTAGTGATCTCTTAAGTTTATAGCATGTGTAGAAAGCATGATTAGATTGAGAGTTCAAGTCATTTTTTCTATGTATGATAAGTGGGATAATAGTTTGGACGTATGTTACTAATTTCATGTTAGTTGTTCACTTCGGCAGTTTAATACATTTCCACCTTCTGTAGCTCTTTGTGTTTCTGCTGAGGAATCATGCTTTGAGAGGAATAATTGAATCTTCTTGGAAGCTTTTCCTTATTCTGATTGATCCAAGACATAGGGATTACATTTTTTTTTTTACTGTAGATTGGTTAGATAGGTTTTTTCCCTGCTTTATAAATTGCCTTAGTACTATTTCGTTTGTGAACATGTCTAATGGGAATCTATATTTTTGGATTTTGTAGGTTTTGGTGGGGAGGATTTTGGAAGGTACTTTATTCTACCTCTTTCGCGTTTTCTCTTTGATTCACAGTTCCAGAGTCTTTCATCTATTTAATTCCTAATGACATGTTTAAAGTACAATGGTCACTGATGCCGCATCATGTTGGATAATCTTGATGTCTTAGGATGTCCTATATAATTCACATGACAAACTTTAGAAGGAAGTAGTTTAACATATATGTTTATGTTTATATGCACAGATCGGGAATGATTGCTCACAATTTGTGGGGCCTCTTATACTGAATCAGCTCTTGAAGGTTTGTACTTTTTCCCGTCTTTTTTTTACTAGTATGTGGACTACTGAACCTAGTTGACATAATATATTCTAATATTCATTTCACATGGATCACAGTCGATCTCTTATTTATCAGATTATCTTGGCAGATGCAGACTCCTATTATTGTTTCGATTTCTTATCTGACAATATGACTCGTTTTGTTTGTCAAACCATATGCAGTCAATGCAACAAGATGAGCCAGCTTGGATGGGTTACATCTATGCGTTCTCAATCTTTGTTGGAGTGGTATGTAATGAAGTTCCTTTCTCTCTCTCTATATATATATTTTTGGAGTCTCCACCATGGACGTGGCTTATTCTTGGTCCATAGTAGAAGCCTCAGCTTGTGACACTGACCCCTGTTTACTTCTGTATGCTGGATCTACTTTTCCTTTAATTGATGCTACTTTGGGAGTTTGTTGCTCCTGCGTTCTCAAATTTTGTGTGTTAGATGGGTTCTGACTTTGTGTAGTTTTGGGCGAGTATTTTAAGCTACAAATTCATTTGTTGATCGATGTTGGTGGCGCGATTTCCAGGTATTGGGGGTGCTATGTGAAGCTCAATATTTCCAGAATGTCATGCGTGTTGGTTACCGACTGAGATCTGCTCTGGTAAATTTTAAGTTTCACTTTACTTTCAATTTGCTTGGCGGCTGGCATTCTTTCTTTGCCATATGTGTTTTTGGTGCAAATACCTTTGCCATAGGAATAAATAGGTTATGAACATAGTTTTCTCTCTAGATATGACGCCGAAATTAGTCTTGTGCCAAAAGCACAATGCTGCTTCAGATGATTGTGTATGCTGTCTTTTACGTCGGGAAATTTCACCTTGTCAGATTCTTTTGTTAGAGAAATACAAATTTAGCTTTATTTCCTGATCAGCACTTGCAACTTCATGCTTCGCTAGTAAAAATATTGTTATGCAGCTGTGTCTGTAGTGGAATGAAACTAGCACGTATGAAATGGAAGATATTTTGAACGCAGATGATTTTTAATTGTTCTTCCAGTTGATGACATGTTCCTTTTTAGATTGCTGCTGTGTTTCGCAAATCGTTGAGGTTAACTAATGAAGGTCGTAGAAAGTTTCAAACGGGAAAGATAACCAACTTAATGACGACTGATGCCGAATCACTTCAGGTGCGTATCCCTGTCATATTTTCGATTCCAATTTTGCATTTACTTAGAATTGGTTTCCTGCATGTGGTATACTGAGTCTGTTTGCTAGGTCTAAGATTGATTGGCCATGAGTCGTGATTGCATTTTCAATTTTCAAGCTAGCTATTGTTATGCTGTAGAAGTCGGATTTTCCTTTCTTCTTTTTTATTTTATTTTTTTGTATGCCAACTAAAACTGTCTTGTTTAATGTTTTCATCTTACTGGTTTCTGTATAATATATGTAATTGACCAGTTGTACTTTGTACTAATATTTTCCCTCTGCGTGGCAGCAAATTTGCCAATCACTTCATACCATGTGGTCGGCTCCATTTCGTATAATTGTAGCCCTGGTTCTCCTCTATCAGCAATTGGGTGTTGCCTCGCTCATTGGTGCATTGTTGTTGGTCCTTATGTTCCCTTTACAGGTCCATCTTCCTTTATATCTCTTCATTTTGTTCCTTTGTGTGTTAAATTGCTCTCTACTGTTCATTTGTTCACTCCTAAACTGTACCGCTTCTCTGTCTCCCTCTCCTGATCTAGTTCTCTTTTTTCTTGAAACAGACTGTTATTATAAGCAAAATGCAGACGCTGACAAAAGAAGGTCTGCAGCGCACTGACAAGAGGATTGGCCTGATGAATGAGGTTTTAGCTGCAATGGATACTGTAAAGTAAGCAACTCTAGAACCAAATATTTCTTTGATAGATGGTTATCACATGCGGGCAATTCGTACTAAACCAAAATGCTACAGGTGTTATGCATGGGAAAACAGTTTCCAGTCAAAGGTCCAAACTGTACGTGATGATGAATTATCTTGGTTCAGGAAATCACAGCTCCTGGGAGCGGTATGACTACAGCATAGTTCCACCTTTTTTTTTATGTCTATACTTATGATGTGCATGATCGGCTTGTTAATTTTTCTAGTCAGTTTCCTTACATTATGTTTATATACAAGGAAAAATCGAAGTAAAGGATCTATGACTGTTGTGCATTCTTCAAGCTCTTCAAACATTGGATTTTTGGCTATATGTTGCAATGTTTGTGCACGATTTTGCATAAATATATTGCATTGAATCATTTGGATTTTCCTCTTATTACTGTTAATTTCTGACTTGTGCTTGATCTTGCCTTTGCTTTGCAGTTGAATATGTTCATACTGAACAGCATTCCTGTTCTTGTGACTATTGTTTCGTTTGGTGTGTTCACATTGCTTGGAGGAGACCTGACCCCTGCAAGAGCGTTTACGTCCCTCTCTCTCTTTGCTGTGCTTCGTTTCCCTCTGTTCATGCTTCCCAACATTATAACTCAGGTGATCTTAAATATTTTGTTGCAGCCATGTTTTCATTTCTAGTACTGACGAACAGTGGAGTCTTTTGCATTGCATGTGTTTTGAGTAGACCTGCGCTTGTAGTAACTTTTGTTGGGTATCCTTGCTGATGCCTGAAACAGAAACAGAAGTGACACTAGATGAAATCATGTTTCAAGGGAATTGCATGCTCCAATTGCTCTTCATAGTTAGAACTTCTTTACAGATGCTAATTCTGACTAGTGTTTACTTGTAGGTGGTGAATGCTAATGTATCCCTAAAACGTCTAGAGGAGGTGTTGGCAACAGAAGAGAGAATTCTCTTACCTAATCCTCCCATTGAACCTGGACAGCCAGCCATTTCAATAAGAAATGGATTTTTCTCTTGGGACTCTAAGGTGTCGCTTCTTTATTCCATACCGTTCTCCTTTCGCTGTCTATCAACACCTATGCCTGTCAAAAGTACAAAAATCGAGCTAACCATATGTGTCTGCAGGAGGATAGGCCGACGTTGTCAAATATCAACTTGGATATACCTCTTGGCAGTCTAGTTGCTGTGGTTGGTAGTACAGGAGAAGGAAAAACCTCCCTGATATCTGCTATCCTTGGGGAGCTTCCTGCAACATCTGATGCAATGGTTACTCTTAGAGGATCAGTTGCTTATGTTCCGCAAGTTTCATGGATCTTTAATGCAACAGTATGCTCTTCTATTCATTTTTTTCTATTTGTTTGCTATACAATAATGTTAAGGTGTTTTTTTATTGTCTTTTGCAGTAGAACTGTATGTATTCTGAAATGCGTGAGTTACTCTTACATGTCGTGGATTTGATTTTAAGCTGTTCTGATATCTATTTTCTCTAGGTACGCGACAATATATTGTTCGGTTCTCCTATGGACCCTGAAAAATATGAAAGGGTAATTGATGTGACTGCACTCAAGCATGACCTCGAGTTACTGTCTGTAAGTTTTGAGGAGAACTTCGTGTATTTGATAACAAGGATATGTGTTGCCTAGTTCTCGTGTTTTTAACTTTGTTTCCACCTCTTTGTCTATTGCTAGGGCGGTGATCTCACAGAGATTGGAGAAAGAGGTGTTAACATCAGTGGGGGACAGAAGCAGAGGGTTTCAATGGCTAGGGCCGTTTACTCAAATTCAGATGTGTACATCTTTGATGACCCATTAAGTGCTCTCGATGCTCATGTTGGTCAACAGGTAACAACTCGTTGGTTCTTTTTGATCAGACTGGCCTTCTTCATTTTCTATTTATTGTGTTCTATAACATTTTTCTTTCTGGTCATTTCTGAAATACCGTTAATCTGATGTCTAAACTAATTGTTTCAGGTTTTTGAAAAATGCATAAAGAGAGAATTGGGGCAGAAAACGAGAGTTCTTGTTACAAACCAGCTCCACTTTCTATCGCAAGTAGATAGAATTATACTTGTCCATGAAGGGACAGTTAAAGAGGAAGGAACATATGAAGAGCTATCCAATAATGGCCCTTTATTCCAGAGGTTAATGGAAAATGCAGGGAAGGTGGAAGAATATTCAGAAGAAACTGGAGAAGCTGAGGCAGATCAAACGGCCGTACAACCAGTTGCGAATGGGAACACAAATGGTCTTCAGATGAATGGAAGTGAAGATAATAAATCCAAGGAAGAAAATAAAAAAGGAGGAAAATCTGTCCTCATCAAGCAAGAAGAACGTGAAACCGGAGTTGTGAGTTGGAGAGTCCTGAAGAGGTAACTTGAACTATTGGTTTTTGTGCTCTTATTATTTGTTTGAAGTTTTCCCCGTAGTAGAAATATCTTAAGGTATTTCTTCTTGGTGCAACAGCGTGTCCATTCATTTGCTGTGTGTAACAAACTAAGCATGTTCTTTATGTTTATTAGCTGAAGTGCACCTTTTTGAGATATAAAAATGACTTGTGCGGTATTACCATACTCTCAGGTACCAGGATGCACTTGGAGGGGCATGGGTAGTGATGATGCTTCTTTTATGCTATGTCTTGACAGAAGTGTTTCGGGTTACCAGCAGTACGTGGTTGAGTGAGTGGACTGATGCAGGAACTCCAAAGACTCATGGACCTCTTTTCTACAATCTCATATATGCACTTCTCTCGTTTGGACAGGTATGAATTATTTTGGGTTGATGGATGAGTGACATTCTTTTCCTTTCGTGACTTGACTTTGAGAAAACAAAGGTGGAGGTAGAATATGTAGTAATGTCATGGTAGTTGAGCTGAGTCTCTTTCTTATTGCTTTCAGGTTTTGGTGACATTGACCAATTCATATTGGTTGATAATGTCCAGTCTTTATGCAGCTAAGAGGTTACATGACAATATGCTTCATTCCATACTAAGGGCCCCGATGTCCTTCTTCCATACCAATCCGTTAGGACGGATAATCAATCGATTCGCAAAAGATCTGGGTGATATTGATCGAACTGTGGCAGTCTTTGTGAACATGTTTATGGGTCAAGTCTCACAGCTTCTTTCAACTGTTGTCTTGATTGGCATTGTGAGCACTTTGTCCTTGTGGGCCATCATGCCCCTCCTGGTCTTGTTTTATGGAGCTTATCTCTATTACCAGGTAATGTACCTTCTCACCGCAGCATTTGAATATTTAGGATCAAGTAATCGAAAGAGAAAAAAGGACACAGATGGTTGATGTTACACATTCTGTTTTAGCTTCCATTTGTCATGTCTTCGAATTTTATAACTATAGATGTTAGTTTGTTTGGTTCTAAGGATATGTACACTCAACTGTTAGCGAAAACATGGATATGTGTTAATCAATTTTCTTATTGCAGAACACAGCCCGTGAGGTTAAGCGTATGGATTCAATTACAAGATCGCCTGTTTATGCACAATTTGGAGAGGCATTGAATGGCTTATCAACTATCCGTGCTTACAAAGCATATGATCGGATGGCTGAAATCAACGGAAGATCAATGGATAATAACATCAGATTCACTCTTGTGAACATGAGTGCTAATCGATGGCTGGCAATCCGTTTAGAAACTCTGGGTGGTCTTATGATTTGGCTGACAGCATCGTTCGCTGTCATGCAGAATGGAAAAGCAGATAATCAGCAGGCATTTGCATCTACAATGGGTTTGCTACTCAGTTATGCCTTAAATATTACTAGCCTGTTAACAGGTGTTCTGAGACTTGCAAGTTTGGCTGAGAATAGTCTAAACGCTGTCGAGCGTGTTGGCAATTATATAGAGATACCGTCAGAGGCTCCACCTGTCATTGAGAACAACCATCCACCTCCTGGATGGCCATCTTCTGGATCTATAAAGTTTGAGGATGTTGTTCTCCGTTACCGCCCTCAGTTACCCCCTGTGCTTCATGGGGTTTCTTTCTTTATTCATCCAACAGATAAAGTGGGGATTGTTGGAAGGACTGGCGCTGGGAAGTCAAGCCTGTTGAATGCGTTGTTTAGAATTGTGGAGCTGGAGAAAGGAAGAATCTTAATTGATGAATGTGACATTGGCAAGTTTGGACTGATGGACCTACGTAAAGTGCTTGGAATCATTCCACAGTCACCAGTTCTTTTCTCAGGAACTGTGAGATTCAATCTTGATCCATTTAGTGAACACAATGATGCTGATCTTTGGGAATCTCTGGAGAGGGCACACCTGAAGGATACCATCCGCAGAAATCCTCTTGGTCTTGATGCTGAGGTACTTAGCTACCACTTGCATCTTGAGATTCAATAGTTATCGATTTGACGTTTCCTTTTTTAAGTGGTAATAGCAGATTTTCATCTTTGTTGTTGCGTTCCAATACAGGTCTCTGAGGCAGGAGAGAATTTCAGCGTGGGACAGAGGCAGTTGTTGAGTCTTTCACGTGCACTGTTGCGGAGATCTAAGATACTCGTCCTTGATGAAGCAACTGCTGCTGTTGATGTTAGAACTGATGCCCTCATTCAGAAGACTATCCGAGAGGAATTCAAGTCATGCACGATGCTCATCATCGCTCACCGTCTCAATACCATCATTGACTGTGACAAAATCCTCGTGCTTGATTCTGGAAGAGTATGCATTTAATTTTCAAACGCTATCTTTCAATCTCATACCCTGCTTGTTTGTCAGCTAACCTCTTCTACTCCTATTTTTCAACCCAGGTTCAAGAATTCAGTACACCGGAGAACCTTTTGTCAAATGAACGAAGCTCTTTCTCCAAGATGGTTCAAAGCACGGGAGCTGCAAATGCTGAGTACTTGCGTAGTTTAGTACTCGATAACAAGCGTGACAGAGATGACTTGCAACCCTTACAAGGCCAAAGGAAATGGCTGGCTTCTTCTCGCTGGGCTGCAGCCGCTCAGTTTGCTCTGGGTGTGAGTCTTACTTCATCGCACAACGATCTTCAAAGCCTTGAAATTGAAGATGATAGCAGCATTTTGAAGAGAACAAACGATGCGGTTGTGACTCTACGCAGTGTTCTCGAGGGGAAACACGACAAGGAGATTGCAGAGTCGCTTGAGGAACATAATATCTCTAGAGACGGGTGGTTGTCATCACTCTATAGAATGGTAGAAGGTAAATAAATAAATCCTATATATCGCCATATATGCTTTACCTTATCATATGATTCTATATTTAAAATCGTAATCACGACACTAAAAACATCAAAGTCAACTCTTGCTCTTATATTGAATGCTTGCTTTCGGTTGTCTGCATTTTCAGGGCTTGCGGTGATGAGTAGATTGGCGAGGAACCGAATGCAACACCCAGACTACAATTTCGAGGGAAAATCATTTGACTGGGACAATGTTGAGATGTAGATAAGTTCAGGTTAAGCTAGGAAAAACATCATTCTTCCTGGAGAAATATTGTCTGACCTTAACCAAATTCCATTTTCATAAACTTATTTTTGTTCTACAAAGAAAATCAAACTTTGTTGTGTTCTTGATATAAATAGAGTAGTTCTTCGATCTTGTATATGGGATTCTTGAAAACTCAGAAACACATTAATACCCTTTTCAGATTTGATGATACAGAGGATCTTTAAGGAAAACATGAGTTTCTCTACAGTTTGTTCATATACAAAAACCTCATCATTGTAGCACCAAAAAAGAAACAAACATCAAGAAGGGAAATGGTGTCTTTTCTTACGGTTGAGATTCATCAGTATCTTGAGATGTGTCGGAAACCTCTGTAGCGGTTTGGCCATGAATGGATTCAAACCCATTGGCAAAGACTTTCGCGAGAGCAGTCAACACCTGAAAGACATTGGGAAGGTTTGATTTGAGGTGGTCTAGTGTCATTCTCTTGCTGCCCTCGACCGAGTTTAAGTACTTAGCTTTCTCAATGTCCACTCGTTTTTTCAAGGCTTCGATCTTGGCTTGTTTGATTGACAATGGATTCTTAGAGCCCATTGATGCCTCCTCTTCCATTGCTGAAATACCCTCAAGCCTTCTTTCGGTCTCAGCCAGTGAAATTAGCTCTCTCTCCAGCCTCTTCTCAAGTTTATTACATTTCCTCCGTAGGTTGTATTCCTCAGCTTGTTGCTGGATAATGGATTTGATTGCCATCAGAAAACTTTTCATGGCCTCTGAAGTTACCTATGCCACCGAAAAACAGTTGCATTTGCGCGTATTAAAGACAGTTTTCATGGAGCCAAGAACCAGAAAAATACATATAAGTTGCAAGTGATAGAAGAACCTTATCTGGGAGCTTTTCAAACACAAGCTGCCATTCTTTGCAGAGGTTACGAGCAGCAACGGGAAAGCTGCTTCTTTGGTTGTCTTCGTTAGAGAGGCGATCAGTAAGTTGGATCCACATACAGAGTGTTTTCACATATTCTTGCTGAGAATTTACTAACTTGCAAAAGCTATTGTACCAGCAAGTAACCTCGGTCTCTAGTTGATTAACCGCCTGGCGTTTGTATTCCGAACTGAGATCTATACTCAGGTAATCTGGAAGATGGTTCAGTTGCTGGGATATATGAATTTGAACTTGATGGCACTTGAGCATTGTTTTCCAAATATGCGCTTGCCTACACGTATTAAGACCAAATGAATCTTGAGAAGCGAAGTATGCAAATCACATAAAAAGGAATGCTTACAACTGAGATGGCCAGCAAATAAGTGGTTGTGAAGTTTACCCAGAAGTTAAAGCAACTAGCTGCGGATACAACTCGTCATTGATTAAGTTAAGCACACATGAGCATGTCGTAGTTATGGAACCTTCTAGACGCTGTGTCTCGGCTTCCAAACTCTCCAAAGACAAGCGTGTCTTCTCCACCTTGCTCAAATCAGTTTCCCCATCTTGCTTTTGCAGTAAAGCAGACTTCCTCTCATGCTCCACTTTGGCAATTTCTTTGTTCTGATCAGAGAATTAAAAAACTTAGCATTCAATTGTTGAATCTGAAAATTTAATACCAAAAGAGTTGTATCAGCAGTTCTTACTCTGACTAGCTGATAAAGTTTCTTCTCAGCTTTGTATAACTTCTCAAGTGTGCTGCAGTGAGCTCCAGGCTTGCAGGGTTCAACTGCACCGCTTGTTGCAGCATCTTTGCCTAACTGAAGACTCTTTGAAGACCAGCTCCATGACAATGCACTGAATACCTTAGCAGAACTGCTTCTCTTCCCTGCGAGTCACATAAATATAACATGTCGAACAAATGAGTTCATGCTTATAAACACAAATCGGCATCTCGGATGATCCAACATCCAGAAAGATAAAAGCAAAAAAGGTTTAGTGACAGTCACTTACTTCTTGTTTCCTGATACCTGAAAGGATCAATAGTATCCCTACTGTTGATGTCTACTATCACCGCTATCTCCTTCTCGCAACCCGATGCTTTGAGAAAGTAATCATCCAATTCTCTGATGATCCCTTCTAAGGTCCTCCTGATCCTACAATCAGTCACACCAGTGTTCTCCAGATCTTTACCATACCAGCTTGTCATCGATGAGTCATCGTCCATAACTTCTCCCAGCTTAAACTTGAGACGCCGTGGCTTCTTCATTTCAGATCCACCAACAGCCTCTATTTGCTGAGCACTTAAATCAAGGCAATTACCACTCCCTGCTTCTTGTTGCTCATCTTCTTCCTCAAACTCAGACTTAGTCTCTGCCCAATTTTCCTCTTCAGCTTGCTCAATCTTTTGGTTTTTCTTCAGGTCAATTTGAGTAACTTCCTTGTTACCATTTGGATGACTATGCAGCTCGAGTGACTCAAAAGGGTTCCAAAGGTTCCAAGACCTCGGCAAAGGAGGAGGAGGAGGAGTTCCACCACTTCCTTCATCATTACCATCATCAGTCTCTGCAATCTCTTCCACCTCATTAACCAATTCATTGTTACGACCAGTCTCAGGCTTCCTCAAATCCGGGCTAAACGGAGGAGGCGGTGGAGGTGAAGGAGGCAATGTTGGAGGCGGCGAAGGAGGCAAAGTTAAACCATAACTAGTGTTTTCAAGCTCCAAAGTCTCAGACTCAGTGAATTGCCTAAGAGTGACTCCAGTGTTCCTCAAAGCTCTGAGATAAGCCAACTGTGCATCTGCAAATTCTCCCCTGAAACCCAATAGCTTTTTCATTAGCCTCTTTCTCTGCCTACACACTAAAACCTTCTCTTCATTATCAATGCTTGAAGCTGCACAACCCATTTCTTCCAATTCTACCCTCTTTCTTTAAACTCCTATGACACTTAAGAATCTGAAATCGAGAATGGCTAAAATTAGCTCTTTGCTTGGAAAATTCACACAGGATTCGAGCAAAGGTCTAAGCTTTTCTCAACCTAAAGATTCATCAATGGACTCATAAAAAAGGGTATTTTTTTACTTGGAAAAAACCCCAAAAGTGCTCTCTTTTTTCTCTTTTCTTTTGTGGCTCGTCGCTTGCAGAAAAGTGTTCAAGTGAATAAATGAGATTACAGCTAATTTCTTTCGAGAACATACCAACGAAGCTCGCTCGCGAATGATCTATCTCCTTAAAGGAATCGCCTTTCTTTCATTTAACTTTAACTCTTTAGTGACATTTTTTTTCTGGAAAAGCAAGTTGGAAGAGCAAATCTTTAGAGAGAAAAGAAGAAACAGCAAGTTCGACAAAGGTCAAAGCTTTGGTCCAAAGCTCAAACACAGCAAGAAAAGCGATGCAAATAAGAAAGAAACAAAATTCCAAGAGTGAGAGAGTAATTTGGGTTTTAGAAAACAATTTGCATGAATCTTTAATTGCTTTTTTATACTGACATGGAACCAGGTACAAAGAAAAAGGCATGGCTAAATCTCGGTTTTTTTATTCATTTTCTTTTGTGGATTCTACTTCTCAATTTTGTTTGACGGTGTCTAGAACTGACCCCGAAACTAAACTCTTTCAAATCAAATTTGATAAACGCGATCAAAGAAAGAAACAAAAAATCATGAGAATTGTTGTGTTATAGTTAAAAAGTGTTACTAGAATTCCGTCCTCAGTTAATGTTGTGCGGTAATCAAGCCCGACCCTAATATCAAACAGACGAAATTTAGATCCGCAGTCCAAATTGTATTACATAATTTAACGGCTCCAAATTAGATAGTATAGCGGTGAAATTCTTAAATTTGGAGCAAATAGATGGTAAGTTTTGACCTTTATTTAATATATATCAAAATATATGTTTCATCAAGATATCAATGCGGAAAAGACCGTTGATTTTTTATATTTTTGATACATTTTAATGTTGCAATCTATTCTAAATCAATAATTCATATGACACATTGCTAAAAGCAAACATTCATAGTAAGGCATAGACGAAGAACCAATAAATATTTTCTTCAATCCTAATATTATACAACATCATTCATTTACCTTCAAAAAAATCCTGTCTAGGCATATATTAGGAATTGAAATGGCCAAACCTAACTAAACCGAAGTTTTCTATAGACCAAGTTCTTCAACTCACCGAATTTACCAAAATGTGCCGATTTGGTTTTGAAAAAATACAAAAATTTCTATTCAAAACTGATTTTTTTTTTTTTTTTAGTTTGTCATAGATAATATCTTATGGAACCGGACCGAAATAAATCTCATCTAAACTAAACCAAACCTCAGACATTTATAAGTCCAAAATTGGTAGAATTTACCATTTTCTAATTTTTTACCAATTAGGTTAAATAGAAAATTGATGGCACTTATTCAATTCATTCCACTAATATTTTTGAAAGAATGAACAAATTTAGGAGAAAAACGTTTATCTACTATTTCTCAGAAGAATACATAATGAATTGAAGGAATTTTTTTTCTTATTCTAATTTATCACATTTTCTCAGATTATATTCCACCAACTCTACTAAAAATAACCATTGGGACCCAAATTTTATTTGGTTTAAATCAGCGGAATATTTTCCAAGTAGAAGAACTAACAAACCAAAACCGAATAGACTGATGGTACCGATTGTATCTAGTTAATCATTTTGAATTTCTGTAATGAATGATAATTCATTTTCTGTTAAATAGATATATAAATAAAACACGATAATAGTTATTTATCCGACCAAAAACATAAAAAAGAAAAGAAAGCATCTCATTTAAAGCGACCAAACATGATCAAAGACAAAGATTAAGTTGGTGTCTAGGTGAGCATGAACAGCGAATTAACTTACACAAGAAGGAACTGTTTTGAGCCTAAGAAGAGTTACCTAATTAATACTTTTTGACTCTTGGTTTTATATGTGTTCCTAGTGGAGATAAGGATAGTAATATCCTAGTTTGATTAGGTTTAGAATTACTAAAGAGTTATCTCCTAAACTAAAGGGGTTTTGTATCTATCTTAAATCGGTATCCTTGTGTATAAATATGAAAGTGTGATCAATCAATAAAGCAAGTCAGTTCATTATCAAAGTTAACAGTTCCCATGTCTTTAAGTCTATTTTACACATTTGTTTTCGTCTAACAGTCATCTTTTGCAGGTAAATGACGTTTCTACGAGAACATGAGAGTTTATATTAATAACGTATAACAATCCTAAACATTATCATCTAATCTAGGGCTGGGCAAAAAATTTGTCACATCCGCTTCTATTCGATATACGAAAAGTTTTAAATCAAATACTAAATGAGATATCAGTAAGAACCGAAGCAAATCACAAATATTATTTTGGAAAAATCGAATATATACGCTCTGATCCATATGTTTATAAATATATGTCATATATTATAGATATATGCAGTTATGTATATTAGATCCAATGTTTATGATTAATTATAATGATAATTTGTTTTTATAGATCTACTTGGAATGTTTCAAAAAAAAAAAAAGAAGATCTACTTGGAATGTATATTGATATTTTTGTGTTCAATTGTTAGCTTGGTTTTAACGTCTTATTTTGAATGGATCAGTGACATAGGTGGATTTAGTTATTTAATAGTTTATTTTGAAGGTACATTGTCAAACAATAATCTATTTTTAATTCATATATATAATTTCTAGTGTTTATGTATTATTTGACGGAGCGGATCCGCGGATATCTAAAAAAATTTGTATAAGTAAATCGTAAAATTGAAGATCACAGAGCGGATCACGGATACTGGATTTTTTTCAGGATATCGTTCCATGGCCATGCCTAATCCAATCATCAAAATCATCCTAATCTAACGTATGATTCAGTTAGAAAATTACTCACTAAATCATATTGAAACGAATACACGGGCAAAGAATGTGCGTACCATAAACAATCAGTCACTGTACTGCGGGTTGTAAAGATTCTTAGTTAGAACTATGTACTCACTAAGCATGATCTTCGTCATTTCTCACGGTTTTAATCTCATTTTTATATTTGTGTTCAAACGCACCTAAAAGGAATCAGAAGACCAAAAACATAGGAAAACACATCAAAAGAATCAAAAACACAATAATAAGAAAGAAAAAAAAAGTGGAAACAAATGTAAAATGCAACACATTTAATGAATACTAGATTTTTGTCCCACGTCAAACGCAGGATTAGAATATTCAAAAACACAAATTCATAATTTTTTATAATATATGGAAGGAATTAGAAATAATAAAGATCAAATGGTATATCTTTTATTTTATAAATATATTTTATTTTATGAAATTTAATTTATATGACATTTAGATTAAATGTAAGCGTTTTTGATATAAATCGAATACGTTTGAAATTATCAGTTCTTTCAAACTTATTTGAGTTCATCGAAACCAAAAGAAATATCGCGTCAATATGTAAACATCTTTTCAAATAAAAAGTGGAAATGATGATTTTTAAAAATTCAAGCATTAATGTCTCATCTGTAAAATTGTACATTTATAACAAAAGCGCAACTTTCATTAGAATAATATTGATATAATTAAGGTATATAAAAAAATTGTATGATTACTCACATATGATATCCAAATGAACATTACTACAAATTTATTAAAGTAATTAATATCAGTAAATGATCCATTGTTAAAACATTATAATATATAACATTTTAAATATGAAAATATTTTATTTTAGTTGGATTGAAATTTATAACACATGTAATTGTGAGTTCATGTTAAAAAATTAACGTAAATATGTAAGGATTTCTAATATGGTATATAGACTTAATTAAAATATTTTGATTGTTTAATTCAATTCATGTATCCCTTAAATTTATCTTTGCTTGACACCTAGAATTTTTTATAAATGTCTCCTCAATTAATATGTAAAGGATTCTTTACATAAAATCTTCTATATTAACTACCACATATTTGTTTGCTTTTATATATTGTATATGATATAAATTTGGTAGGTAATTGGAATATAATATAGTTGGATTTTTCTAGTTATTTGTATATTGGTCCATGTTATTTGCATATTGGTCCATGTCATTAAAAAAATTTTAATAGCTTTGATTATATGTTCCTTAAAATCTTTTTTGAGTGATACATATGATTTTGTTTTCTCAAGTAATATATAGAGGATACGCCGATCGAAGTAAAAAGAGCAAAAGATAAAGTTATCGTCGTTGGGTATGTGCATATATTATATTTTGAAGAGGTGTTTTCCTGGTTCCACATGGAGATCGACATTTGTAATGTGCTCTTCGAAGAGCTTCTTGGATGTGTACTTGTCCACAATATTTTATAATTTAATATTTCTATGATTGATGTTCGAGCAAGATTTTTGGATGTTCTTTCGTAAGCCAGAACTCGTGATTTTTAGGCTATGTGACTTCCAATACTAAATACTTATGCATGTAATCTTCGTGAGAATGCCTGATGTGGTGTTTGTCGATAACATTTTGACGCTTAAATCAAGAATTGGGCGATAAGTGTAAAATGAAAGGATATCTATACATTTTAGATAATTCGGATACACGTACTAGATTACCGGTCCCGACCCAATGGTTGTTGGAGCTCCTAGTAAGCGAAACTTCATGTTCACGTTTATATCCATTTATCAACTGCACTATTAGGACAGATTTGGCTTAATGATCATGAGAAATTCTTCATAAATGACGTACAAGTGTATTAATAAATGTGGCTCTCAACATGACATGCATATTTAACAAGCATGCGGTACATGTCTAAGGTCAACAATACGATCTATGCATGTGCATGGGGAGTTTTGCGAGGTCTGCTTCATGGGATATACTCACGGGTGCGGTCTTTTAGGAGGATCATCAAAGAGAATCGATGCAAGGAGTTTTCTATTTGTCCGATTCTGAAGGAAAAAAAGGAAAATCATTATTTAAAAGAATTCTAAACATTATAAAAATAACTAAATTGAACAATAAACATTATGCTGAAATATTATAAAACATTAACTAGATCACCACTAGCACATTTACTTTTTTTTTCATGCGAGACAAAAGATTCAAAATTTATTTTTGAGAAATTTTTAGAAATGCCAATTTTTAGAAAATTTTCCAAAAAAAAAAAATTAATTATATCATTTATGTTTGGGTTAATTTTGTTGTATTAGGTTTTAGTTTTAAGGGTTTAAGGGGTTTTAGAGATCAAAATATTTTTTAGGGTTTATATATTAAGATTTAGGTTTTAAAAATCTATAATTAGTGGTATTTTTTGTAAATAGACACCCCTAAGTGGCATTCTTGCAAATGTACATACCAAAAGTGGCATTTTTGCAATTGTCCATTTATTTTTTTAATCGTCCGTATTTATGAATTATTACAAATTATGAGAACAATTACACGAACGATTATACAACCGAAAATTTAAGTCTTATCGGACTACTCTGAACGACTCTACTTACACCACACTGAAAATCTCATGTAAATTTTGTTTACATTAATTTGTATTAGCCGGGACTCTAACTCCATATATGTTGGTGTAGAAACATTAATAAACCATTTGTCAAATCACTGGAATAAGAGAGTTTCCACAAAATTTAATATTTAAATTATACTTTCTTTTGTGCAAAAAATTATTTACTTAAAGAATATAACACGACGTTTTGTTGAAATATCTCCTAGCTAATTTTTGATGGACATTTAGTAGACGCATATTGCACGATGGCTCAATCTTGTACACAATTTTTTTTTTTTATATACCGTGGAAGTTTCGGATCTTTGATTTAATCTCTTTGGTGCCCGGGGATACTACATTTAAGACGTAAATCACTATACTTAAATGGAGTTGAACTAGTGATCTTGAATACTCATTCTCAAGTTTCAAAACCACTAGACCACCACCAACCAATTAGTTTAATCCTGTATTTGTTTATAAAATATCATAATGTAAAACATTAACTAAGAAATTAAATTTTCATCTTTGTAGCATTTTACGCATTCTGATTGTTTTATAGTCGTTCTTCTAAATTTTTCTCTGGTTCTCATAAATCAGTGAAAAAATAATTTGTGTATAGAATCACTCATATACACAAAGTGCTGGAATGCAATGATCGAGGAAACGATGATATTTAATTTTCTTCTTTATCTCATACATAATTTGGTTACTGGTACTTTCTGCTGTATCGCTAAGAGTTCTTATGTATATAATTTGCTTTAAATGGTTCTTATCGTGTATGTATATATATATTAAGAACAAAAATGGGAAGAGAGAAAATGAGAGGAGAATAAACTTTTGTAATCCTAAAAGGTTTAGAGTTGTAATTATTTTACAAGGAAAAGTAGAGAAAAAGGTACAAAGGTGACAAGATTACACGAGGGAGAGAGAGAGACCGCATCCTAGAAGAGTGACGCGCATGTTAATAACCATTGCATTTATTCACTTATTTTCTTCGACAATTTTCTCCTTTTATATAATTAGAATCTTTTACTTTTTTTTTTAAAAAGAATTAGAATCTTTTACTATCCGACTAATTTTTCAATATAAATGTAACCGTCAATTAATTCACTCAATTATATTTTTAATAGTTCTAAAACATGACACTATTTTAACTAGTCAAATATGAACGGTTAGATAATTTCACAATTAAAAAAATAATGTCTTTCGAGTAGAAACCACTAGTATACTACGATTTAGTTTATTCGACATATCTATACTATATAAAAGAGCCAATGGTTTCTTTTTATTCTAACTAGGGTCTAGGGCAGATCTTGGGACAAACTCATATCCAAAGCATTTAGGAACCCGAGTATTTTTGCCACTTAAAATGTTTATAGCAATCACGGAAAACCAACGGTGCATGTTTGTAGTTGGTGAACTTTAAACCCAGACCTTCATCTGCATGACATATCTTTCACCACTCTAACTCAACAATTTGGTTAAAAGAGGCAATGGTCCCATGTATCATTTTCTTTTATATAGATATAATTGAAATCGAAGAATTAATAAAAAAACATATGTACAAAATATTCAGTTTGAGTCAAAGGTTTGGGGATATGAGAGTTCAATAAACCTAATTTGAATTGACTATAAGATGACTAGACATTCAAACCGTATATTATAGTATTGGATATCCAAAAGCATCATTTCTTGGTCACAAAGTTGATGTTTTGTATCTGGTTTATGATGAAATTGAAGTTTATCTTAGTCATTAAGTATTTTTGCTAATTAATTAACATATAAATAATGGGGGGATTTTGAGAAATACCTTAAATTTTAATGGAAATTTGAAAAATATATTTAATCTTATAAAGTTGGAAAAATATACATTTTTGTTACGTAAAAGTACGTAAATACCCTTATACATATTTAACATGCTAAATAACTTAAGAATAATTTAAAATTATTTAATTTAAATTCAAAATTTAGTTTTTTATTTACTTTTAATTTTTAAAAAAAAATTGTTAGTAAATTAATATCTAAAAGCTAAATTATTTATTAAAATAAAAAATAAAAATTGACTTATTTTACACAGTCGATTTATATTTTGGTTCGTTAATTTTTTACTTTGTTGATTTATTTATACAGTTGATTTATTTTTTATGTTCGTCGACTTAATATTCAGCTTCGTCGACTTATTTTAAACTGTTTACTTATATTTTGTTTGATTGATTTTTTACTTTGTCGACTTGTTTAACCACTGACTTATTTTATTTTTTTTTGTCGACTTAATATTCAACTTCATCGACTTATTTTAAACTGTTGACATATATTATCGTTTGATTGATTTTTTACTTTGTCGACTTATTTAACCATTGACTTAATTTTCACTTTTGTCGACTTAATTTTCAGTTTCGTCGACTTATTTTAAATTGTTGACTTATATTTCGTTTGCTTGACATTTTAATTTATCGACTTATTTAAACCACTGACTTATTTTTGTTAATTCGTTGACTTAAAATTTTGTTTCATCGATTTATATTTTGATTGATTGATTTTTTACCTTATCGACTTATTTAAACCATTGATTTAATTTTTTGTTCATCGACTTGATATATTATTATATAAATTAATTAAATTGTAAATTGTAAAATTAATTATAATCAATTCCTTAGATATTTTATCAAGAAATTTTTTTATTAAATTATTAGATTATCAATAGATGGTTATATATTAGTTTTAAATATTATAAATCAATTTTTTAAAATAAAAACTAGAAAAATTAAATCATTTTCTTTTCTAACTTAATCTTGTTAAATAAAGATATAATTGTCATTTCAACTCTTAAAATATGGTATTTTTCAAAGTGTAACAAATTTGATATAGATTTCAAATTTCCAATAAGATTTGGGGTATACAAGCCAATTTTCCCTAAATAATGCGACGAAAATATGAGTAGTTATAAAGTGATTGTTTCAGTTTCATTAATATTGTTTCGATATAATGTTGTACAAATGAAAAGAAAATTGAAGCAAGCCTTTACAGTTCTTTTTTGATAAATCTTATCGACTATCTGGTCAGCCACAGTATGAACGTACCGGAGTGCTATAGAGTGTTATAGAGTGGACTTCTCCCAAGCGGCCACCACATTGCCTGATCCGAGTTTGGAGTGCTTTCCGACTAGTGCCCTGCATTTTTGACTACCAAATAAACCAAATGGACAAAGGACCAACTGACAAATTTGCCAGCAAAGTGTTGTTAACAGCGAGTGAGAGAATCAAATCCGAGTTGTGGGGGTTTCACCCTTTCACCCAAACCCACCCTACCACTAGCCCACCACCTTCTGGACCAAGCCTTTACAGTTATTATAGTTGATTTCGTATCTAGTGATATGCATAAAAATGGATTAGATGGTCAGTTGGTAACAGAACGAGGGATTTTACTTCGTTATGAATTCTCTAACCAGAACCAACTAAAAAAATAGTTATGAAATTCACTTTAAGTCCTGTTCGTAACACTTCAAAACCCCATTTTTGCTATAACAAGGCCAAACCAATTACAGTTTACTTCACCACAACATTGGAATGATGAAAAATCACCAAAAGAAACAGAGAGAGTTCTCGCACCAAAGCCTATGAGATTTTGAATGGCACACAAAAAAAAACCTGCAATATACGCAATCACTCTTTAGGAATTCATGTATCGATCTTCAGTAGCGAATTGAGTGACGTGCTGTTGAACCGCTGAGCAAAGCCGTGGATGACGAGCACTACAACATCGCGGAGATGGCGTGAATGCACCACTATGTCTACTTCGTTCTCACTATCCACAACAACCCTTAGCCTTCTCTGGTCACTACGAGATGTCTCTACCTGGTTTGATGCAAAATGTAAACTTTTTAAATAGACAATTCAAAGATTTAAGAGTCTAGTGATTGTGAACGCAGAAACACTTACATGGAAAGGAGGAGCATAGCTTCCACGAACTTCAGTAGTTGGGAAAGATGTCTTTGAACCTGGTTTCACAACCTTTAACCTCTTCCTGTTCATTTCTAGCATTCGTCTCTCGAGATTTCCCTCTCACACAACCTACATCATTAGCATTTTCACTCTTTAAAAATTCGATGAACATCATTTGTAATACCAGAAAATTATGAAGGACATTCCTTTTTTGGATAAGGGTCCTTGTCACACAGCACCTGATTCCAAGAGATCAAAAGAAGGAAACAAATGATTGAACTTTTGACATATTTCGGCAAAAAAAAGAAAGAACATGAAGGATTGCTCTCTTATAGGAAAACTAGCGAAGCTAAGAAAACAAAGCACAAAGTTAATCTTACCTCAAACTTCACTAAACCAGTTTCTAGTTTCTGCTTCACTTCGTTATAAAGATCAGGTTCTGCAAATTAAACAGCAGCATGAATCCCATTGCTTTAAGAAAAGAAAAGTAGTCGTGGAAGAGATCCCTCTAAGAGGAAGCTGGTAAAGAGTTACTGTATGCAAATTTGAGGTCTTATATGAGAGAGCTGATGACTATAGATATCAGTTGATCCAGATAGTTTTACCACGGATCCGGATACCCTGAAATTTCAGCATATCCAGATCCATCCCATCCCTAATGTATATATGTGATGCTCAAATATATTTTTATTGGTTTGATAAAATATTAATATTTAGGTTAGTGACATAATATTTTATTTTATTTTTCTATTATGGGTTATTATTCCATGGACTTGTTTTTATATTTTAGTACTTGGGTGGACATGTGTAGAAACAAATTAAATGGGCTTCTCTTGTCACATAAATCTACCATTTTGAAAAGCAAAACAAAAAAATCTTCAAAATGCTGTAAAATCTTCATTATAAAAGCAAAATGCTGTAGTACTTCAAAACATACAATTTATTTTTGCCTTTATAGTAAAGAGACAAAGAAGAGACTTTTTTTTTCTGCCAAGTTGCGGACTCTGTAGTAATATACTAACACGTTAATAACTTTTTTCCCCTCGTATGCTTAACTAGAACTGATGATAGCCTTTTCTAGAAAGATAATCTAACATTTATACCGTTACGTGCAATGCAGTTAATTACTTACTAAATCGCTAGCTGTCGTTTACTTTCACCATTAGCTAGTTTGATAGTAAACTTGTGGAACCAGACGAGGTGTTGCAACCGCGTGTAAAGGCTTTGCCATGAAAAGATCACTCTTGCTTTCCGAAATGTCAATTTTACTCTCACCAATCACTAAAGACCAAGTGAATCCTTGAATCAACGTAGCCAGCAACATGTAGGTCATGGCCGACCCAATGTTCGAACCCATACACCCTCTTCGTCCCGCGCTGAACGATATCAGATTAAGATCTGGATCGTTCAGCTCCACGTCTACGTTATTTCCTAAATGTCTCTCAGGGTCGAACTTATGTGGCTTATCCCACACATTGGGGTTTCTTCCGATCCCCATACGACTAATTAGCACGTGGCTTCCCTTAGGGATGAAGTAACCGTCCAACATTGTGTCGGCAGTCGACATGTGAGGGAGATTGAACGGCGCAACGGGGTGTAACCGGAATGCCTCTTTCACACACGCCTTGACGTAGTTGAGATTTGAGAAGTCAGATTCAAGGACAAAACGCTCTTTTCCAACTACTCTATCGATCTCCTCTACCGCTTTTAGCATGATGCTCGAGTCGTTAATCATCTCCGCCATGGCCCACTCGACCGCATTTGACGGATTATCCACCGTGGCCAACATTAGTTCCTTCACAATCCAACAAAAGTAATGAACGACCAAAAAAGTTAGAAGTCAACAAATCAACAGTTTTTTTTTTATAAAACAAATTAATTAAAGGTTTTGCTGATGACAATGAAATCTCTAATTAATGCATGGAGTGCCAATAGAAATAGATGCTATGTTTGAGGAGAAATAATTTACGGTTGTGAATTTTGAAAAACACATAATAATTTACGATTGTTGAACCGTCACAAATAATTCTAGTGATACTTGCCCCAGACCTATGGAAACGAGACTAAAGATCGGAATTTCTTGTTATATATATAACCCTCCACTAAATATAAGTTGATAAATATGCGTACCGTCACTTGTGCTTTGATCTCTTCGTCCGAGACAGCAGGGTTCCCGCTAGTGTCTTTTGCCATTATAAACATGTCGAGAAAATCTTGAGGCTCTTTCATCTTACCATTACGCCATTGCACGAGTCTTTTATCGACAAAAGGATCATTATACTTACTTACGTTCCTCGTTGCGCCACTCACGATCTTCTCATGGCCTTCTAAGTCCAAGAACCTTAACCAGGGAACATAATCCGACAAGGCAAAGGCGTAAAGATGTGTTAAAACCGTAAACAGAGATTCAACATGTTCAATCTCTTCAAAGCCTGGTCCTGATCCATCTTCACTTCCGTCGCCGAAATGCCTTACACCAAACATCATCTTCCGAGCCACATTTCCGCTGTATTGCCGCACTACAAGCCTTAAATCAATTATCGGAAAACCATTACCACTACCGCGGCTTTTGACACAACGGTTATTGATGTAACGGACGAGGTTATCGGCCTCTTCGGTTATTTTTTCGAGCGACCAATTGAAACTCTTCCGGTTTGTTACGTGAGATGCCACCACTCTCCTCATCTTTTTCCACTGCTCACCTTCCGGCTCCACCGCAATGGTCAAGTACCCGCGGCTGCAATACTCCGTGCCCATCGTTAGCGGTCTAGTGGCAAAAATGGAGTCTTGATTCTTCAGAATCTCCCTTGCAATCCGCGGCGATGTCACGGGGATCACGTGAGTATTGCCGAGACGAATACATGCAATATCGGTGTTGAGTTCTTCCATGAGTGAATGTATCCACCGGAACACCGGTTTGTTCTTCCTGAGTATTTCCGGTAGGTTTCCATTAGAGGCCAAGATTTCGGTCCGGGAGGGAGAGAGAGGTTTCTTTTGTAGGAAGTCACTAACACGGTTTTCTTCGTCTCCTTACGCTTCATAGTTAATGCAAGGATGAAAAAACCTAGAATAAACGTAAGCATTGAGATGAAGTCGAACATTGTTGTTCTCGTGACTTGGAAAAGTTATTAGGCTCTACTGGGGTTTAAAAAAGGTTTATTGTTTTTAGTTTCCAGTGAGGTGAGTAATATATAAGCCTATTTATAGCCATGTAATGGCAATGACACAAATGGTGATTGTATTCTGTGGAATTAAATGTGCGTTAAAATGTTGGAAGAATAAGCAAGGTAAAGAATCCACATCTTTTATTGGGCCATCAAATTTATGTATCTTTCCATTTTGTATTTTACCAAATTTGTTTCTTTCTTCAAATTCGTCTAATTAAAACTCATGGAGAAATTTCTAACGATTCTATAATAAGGTGACCATGATGTGTAGTTTAATTACTTCCACTAGAAACTTTTAAAAATATCTATTATAAGCAAGATTAGACGTCTATTTTTATTATATAAAGGAGGATGTGTACGTAAGCAAAATTCTAACTCACTAGATCGTGACATATGTCAAGTGTTAACCAGATGATGACATGTGTTAACATTTAAAACTAATTAAAAATATAAAGATAAAAATGGAAAACGAACAAAATAATTTTTAAGTAACTAACCAAATAGTAAAAAGAAAAATTTCTTATTTTTCAACCTAATTATGAGAAAAGACAAATTTCTAATAGTCTCTATAAGTTAAAACTAAACAAATCTAACAGTATAAACTAATTATAAAAATAAATTAAGAAAGAGAAAATAGTGAGAGTGCAAACCATAAGAAAAAATAAAGAGAAAAAAATCAAGTAAGAAAATATTATTGATAAGAGTTTAATACGTAAACAAAATTATAACTCACCAGATCATAGCATATGTTCAATATTGATCAGATGATGATATATGTTAAAATTTAAAATTAATTAAAAAAAACTAAAAATAGAATACGAACAAAATAATTGTCAAACAACTAACCAAATAGTAAAAAATAAAATTTCTAAATCTAATAATCCCAAATAGCTAAGAGAAAAATAATTATAATAGTTTAAACAAATTATAAAAATAAAATTAGGAAACAAAATAGAGAAATTGTAAATAATAAAAAAACAAAAAAGTAGAAAAAATTATAAATTTTAATTAAAAACAAAATATCCTATTATAATAAATCACAAGTCAATTCCAAAAACTACCACTCACTCCTTCTGTCACGTGTCGTAAGTCCCAATTTGTCTTCTTTTGCTTCATCGAAAGAATCTTTTTTTCCAACAAAATTTAATCAATTCAAAATGTAAAAACTAATAATAATTTACTACTTACCCACGATCTGTTATATCTATATATATATACATCTGTTATCTATATATATATCTGTATATATCTGTTATCTCCCAAACGATTACTTTCTTTCCAGTTTTGACAATTTTTTTTGTTTTTTTTGAAAAATACAGTTTTAACAATTGCATCATAGGTAATCTGTTTTTTCTTTCTTTCTAAGAGAGATTGAAATTACATATTTTTTTTTTCTTTGTAATCGAAATATAGAAGAATTCATCTCTTTGGTTTCAGACATTTCAGATTCCTTCACTCTCTATTTCTCGTGATCCTTCCTAGCTATCTTTTTATTTATCATTTTCTTCATTGTCTTATTGTCCCTTCCAAAACCTTTTGTCGTTTTGATTTTTCTTCTTTTTCTCATCTATTTATCTACCATCTTTCATTTGAAAAGATAAAAACTAATTTTCAAAATTTTAATAAAACAGTAAAATGTAAAAACTAATTGTATTTCATTATACTTTCTGCCTCTACCTAGAACAGACTTAACACTAGTGAATGATAAAACAGAAGAAATTTTATAAATTGAACAAATTTAGGAGGAAAAAATTAATTTACTATTTCGCAGTAGAATAAAAAAATGAATTGAAGGATTTTTTTTTTATTATTATAATTAATCACATTTTTCTCATATTTATTCCACTAAATCCACTAAAACAAACTATTTGGACCCAAAATTTATTTGGTTTAAATCAGCGGAATATTTTCCAAGCCGAAGAACTAACAAACGAAAACAAAGGAACCGAAATAGACTGATGGTACCGATTGTATATTCTTTTACCATTTAGCATAATTATTAACCACCATGTATCCAGTTAATCATTTTGAATTTCTGTGATGAATGATAATTCATTTTCTGTTAAATAGATATATAAATAAAACACAATAATAGTTATTTATCCGACCAAAATCATAAAAACGAAAAGAAAGCATATCATTTAAAGCGACCAAACATGATCAAAGACAAAGATTAAGTTGATGTCTAGGTGAGCATGAACAGTGATTTAACTTGCACAAGAATGGAACTGTTTTGAGCCTAAGATGAATATATAATTCCACCATTTTTTATTATTTTAATTGTGCAACCATTTGCACCCTAAGTCTATTTTACACATTTGTTTTTGTCTAACAGTCATCTTTTGCAGGTAAATGACGTTTTTACAAGAACATGTGAGTTAATATGAATAACATATAACAATCCTAAACATTATCATCCAATCTAGGGACGGGCAAAAAAATTGTCACATCCGCTTCTATTCGATATCGATAAAGTTTCAAAGCAAAACAAATACTAAATGAGGTATCTATATGAACCGAAGCAAATCGCAAATATCATTTTAGAAAAATCGAATATCCACTCCGATCCCGTATGTTTATGAATTTATGTCATATATTATAGATATATGTAGTTATGTATATAAGATCCAATGTTTATGATTGATTATAATTATAATTTGTTTTTATAGATCTACTTGGAATGTGTATTGATATTTTGGTATTAAATTGTTAGCTTGGTTTTAACGTCATATTTTGAAGCGATCAGTGACATAGGTGGATTTAGTTATTTAATAGTTTATTTTGAAGGTATATTGTCAAACAATAATTTATTTTTTAAGTCGTATATATAAATTTCTAGTATTTATGTACTATATTTTTTTTTGAAGGAGCGGATATCCGCAAATATCTAAAAAAAATTCGGATATCTAAAGTCGTAAATAACACAAAGTTGATATTTTGTATCTGGTTTATGATGATATTGAAGTTTATCTTAGTCATTAAACATTTTTTTTGCTAATCTTTATTTACTAAAGCAGAAATCATTCATCAATTGTGAGAACAACACGTGTCATTTATGTTTTTTTTTTCAATATAATGATTTTGTTTTTTAAACCGACGCTTTGGTCTTTTTTTTTTTCAACTTCCATAAGTCATTTCACCAATTATATAATTTTAAAATAAAAAAAAGAGAAAAATATGGCAGAAATATACTTTCTCCGTTTTCAAATAGTTGATGTTGTAGAAATTTTTTTTTTTTAAAGATTGATGTTTTACAATTTCTATGCAGGTTTTATTAAGTAATGATGGTGAATTGTGAATTTTAAGACATATTAATTGATTTTGTTGAATTACTATTGGCTAAAAGTTATTGAAAATTGTTTAGCACAAAAATAAAGTATTTATTATTAAAAATTAATATGTGTGAAAACTTTCGAAAATCAACTACTAAATAGAGGGAGTAATAAATAAAATTATTCATAAATGGTCATCAATTTTTTTTTTAAGAATTAGCTAATATGCATATTAAAATCTAATAAAAATTATCTAATTTGTTTTTAATACACTGACATTGCTGTTTTGTTTTAGGAACTGAAAAAACTCCAATTTCGAATACTAACGACAAAATTAAAAGTTTTTTACGGTTCAAAACAGAGACACGCTAAGAGTGGAATGTTTAACATCGGATGTATCACTCTAATAATTAACTGGTCTTTTGAAATTCTCTCTCAAATCTTTGATAAGTTATGATTTTATTTGTTTAGAGAAACATTTAAACCTATATAACATTAATAATTTTGTTATATTTCTGATAAATAATAAGATTTTACACTTTGACGGATAATGATATTTTAAGTTTTTTTTATGGGAAAGGAGAATTTTGCGTTCTTAGCCGAAAAATAAAATTTTACGTTTTTGGCGGAAAAACAAAATTTTATGTTTTAATGAACAACAAGATTTTATATTTTTGGTAGAAAACGGAAAACAAAATTTTACATTTTTGTGAAAAAAATGATATTTTATGTTTTTGATGGACAACAAGTGTTTTTGATGGACAACAAGTGAAACAACCCGACCCATTTAAAAAAAAAAAAAATCTTTGGACTCGAATTAATGTTCTCATAAACATTAATCCTAAATATCCAATTAACCAACAATCAAACTCCTCAAACAACCACGGAAGACATAACCAATTAAACCGACATTATTCAATTCCAATAAACAATTCCAACTCATCAATTCTAAGTTCACAAACCAACAACTTAACAATTCTAACGATAATATACAAGCAACCAACACGAGACCCTAGATCATCCTCCTCTTCATAGCCATGATTCCACGATCACACTTTGCCTTTACCTGCATCACATGGCAAAAAGAGATGCGTGAGTATTATCACAAATACTCATTGAGATGGTCATTCCATCTACCGGCTATAAACACATGCACGATGAAATACCAAGACACACAATAAATCCAATAATCACAAACAACATATAATACGTCAAAACGACTATATCGATCGACACCCTCCTGGTCTCGATAGACACAACAAACGCTTGTGTCGATCGACGCAGGCTGCAGAATCAAACTTTCTCCTCTCTAGTTCGATTCTTGACTGCACCACTTCGATTTTCGGCAAAACAAACATCAACAATCACACCAAAACAACACGAAATCACAGAGGTAACATCCTCCAATCAATCAATCATCTCAATCCACACAATCAACAACGTATCATGACATTCCATCCACCCAGATAAGTCATGGTCACGCACTCACCTCGATTCCGGAAAGAAAAAGGGATGAGAAACACGAAGAACACGACGAATCACGACAAATCAGAGGCTGGAAATCCCTAGAATCTGAAATCACTCCTTCCTCCATGAAGAACACGCTCACGAATTGATTCTAACGCCTCACAACTCACAATCACAAGCCTCAATGATCAAGAACGCAAAGAAAACAGCAAGGATCCTTTTTCTCTAATAATTCTCTCCCAAACCCTCTGTTTTCTGTCAAAAACCCGACACAAATACGGCCTCCTGGCTTATACATGCGAATCCTAGGGTTCTCCCTAAACTGAGCCATAAACCGAGCAATTAAAACTGAAATCCGACAGTTCAATTAACTTTGCGTCGATCGATGCACACCCCTTGCGTCGATCGACGCACCTCCCAAAATTCTAAATTTTGGTTCACGGGCGTTACAATTCTCCCCCACTAACCAGGATTTGTCCTCGAATCTAGCGATACCGTTCACTACGGTCTCAACCACTTGACCCACCCGGCTAGCACCACTCGAGATCAACCCTCGAATCATGCAAAACCATCACACTACGGTTAACACTCTTGACCAACCCGGACAGCACCACCTTAGATCAACATTCCCGATCTCTGAGGTCTACATCTAGTCCTATGCACATAGCCACGTTTCAGACATTGATTGCTCTCAACTCATAACTCATAACCACACCACTCCCACTCTCAGGATCACATCCTTTGAACTATCGGTGCACCATACCACTCACACTCTCAGGACACACAGTCCGTCGAGCTAGCGGTATACAGGAGAAATCCTCATCTTCTCGAGAGTAATACTCATCTCTCGGCATTACTAACGGAAATCTTCATCCCTCAGTAACACCCAGAGAAATCTCATCCCTCCTGGAGAAATCCTCATCTCCAAATGAATTACTCGGGAAAACCCTCATTCCTTAATGAGTTGTTCGAAAAAATCCTCATTCTCTAGAGAAATCAATTCTTAACACCTAAAGCATCTCTGACTAGGACTACCCCATGTGGTCTCAACCTGACATCCCAATACCCTGTAAAATCACCTCATCCATGACCAATCCTCATGTCAACTCTAACATGACATTCCACAATCCCGAAATATCATCTCATCCATGACCAATCCTCAGGTCAACTCTAAACAACCCAATCACCCAGGATGTTTCACTACGATCTAACAGAATAGACAAGTTCTAAATACTCATAAAACCTCTATTCTCAAACCCTTAGAAATAGACAAGTTTTAAATCCTCATAAAACCTCTATTCCTAACCCTCAAAACGCATACTCATGACAACACAAGACCAACCATAGGAAATTCTCATCCTATAAATCTCAAACCACAAGAATACACATCTTATAATTTCAAACCATAAGAAATACTCATCTTATTAAATCTCAAAATGTAATAACCGTTAATCCTCAAATGAAATACATAATTCCAAAAACCACATAGCAAACATGCTAACTCTGAAATTGGAAACCATGAAACAAGCTCAATCCTCGGCCCACTCCTCGAACCATCTCTTGAACCTTCCTTTCATCTTAGCCTCTGATTCCCAAATCTCCTCCACCACCCGTAATCTGACGTAGCTTGGGACATTTCGGCTTGATGTGTCCCGACTCGCCGCAGTGATAACAGAACCAAGTATCCCAAGCCTCGTCCTTCCTAGGATAGCTCGCCAATCTGTCCCAAAATCGAAGCATCCCTGACCACTCTGACTCGACTTCGAAGTGTCCTCCCACTTTTTATTCTCTCCTTGCACAGGCTTACTGCTCTTGCTCGGAAACATCTGCTGCAGCGGCTTCTTCGTCTGAACGATTGGGCTACCCACAACAGCCTGATCCCTCAGATCTTTCTCAATCGCTGCAGCCGTCTCAACCAGCTCCGCCCTCGTGGCGAACTTGCTCGCTCTACAACGAGTCCTCAAATCAGCTCAAAGTCCTCTCAAGAACCTCTTCTCCTAGGCCTACTCGCCCTCCATATCTCTACTGGCATGAACCATAAGTCGACCAAACTCCTGATCGAACTCTCGGACCGGCCGGTCACCCTGAGTCAACTCCAAGAATCTCAACTCCAACCGATCCACCGCCTCCTGCGAGAAGAACTTTGCGTTGAACTCAGTCAAAAAAGTCTTCCTAGGCCATCTCTGTCTGAGCTCTCCTAGCCACCATGTGCATCACCATCTAGGTAATGTACCGCCAGGCCCACCCGGTATCCCTCTGGACACCTCAGAGATTGGAAATTACGCTCCAACCTCCTCCGCCACTCATTGGCCTCCTCAGGCTTGACACCTCCCAAGAAAATCGCGTGGAAATCCTCTGCATCTGCTCCATAATCCTAAGGTAGGATGGGAGCTCCTCAGCAACCGCAGTCCTCAGCTGCACACCAGCCACACTAGGCTGCATACCAGCCACTCCCGGCTACACACCTGCCACTGGTGGCACTATCGGAGCCTGAACCGGCATCTCTTCCGATAACCGTTCCAAGATCGCTAGACGATCATCTCGATCATGAGCAACACCTGTGGCAGCACCCGCTCCTGGGCCCACCGCACCGCCAGCCACACCGGGACACACACCAGCCCCACCAGTCCTCACACTGGTACTCGTAGTGGCTACACTCACGGATCCCTCCTGAATCATCTACGAAGCTGCCACATGTTCCTCCGCGGAACTCTGGGCCACACTCGCGGTATCAGACTCACTCTTAAGTCTCCGCTTGCGCCTACGTCCACGACCACCACGACCTCTGCTTCTACCACCTCTAGTCATCGCACACTGCACTAATCGAGCAGAATACTAAGCATACTAGAAAGCTTGAAAGTCAAACAAACACTTACCGTGGAATCTCATTGAAGGCTCGAAGAAGATGATCTAGGACTCCAAACCCACGCAACAATTGATTAACTACTCATAATCAATTCAATTCACACATCAATTGACTAACTCACATCATCAATTTCCAATTTAACCCGCCCTAAAACCGTAAGGGTTTTGATACCAAACTGAAACAATCCGACCCGTTTTAAACAAAAAAAAACTTTAACATTGGATTCGGATTAATGTTCCCATAAATATTAATCCTCAATATCCAATCAACCAACAATCAAACTCCTCAAACAACAAGCGGAAGACATAACCAATTAAACCGACATTATTCAATTCCAATAAACAAATCCAACTCATCAACTCTAAGTTCACAAACCAGCAACTTAACAATTCTAATGATAATATAATATCAACCAACACGAGACCCTAGATCATTCTCCTCTTCATAGCCATGATTCCACATTCACACTTTGCCTTTACCTACATCACATTACAAAAATAGATGCGTGAGTATTATCACAAATACTCAGTGAGATGGTCATTCCATCTACCGGCTATACACACAAGCACGATGAAATACCAAGACACACAATAAATCCAATCATCACAAACAACACATAACACGTCAAAACGACGGTATTGATTGACACCCTCCTGGTGTCGATCGACACCACAAACGCTTGTGTCGACCGACACACAACCTTGTCTCGATCGACGCATGCTGCAGAATCGAACCTTCTTCTCTGTGGTTCGATTCTCGACTGCACCACTTCGATTTCTTGCAAAACAAACATCAACAACCACACCAAAACAACACGAAATCACAGAGGCAACATCCTCCAAACAATCAATCATCTCAATCCACATAATCAACAACATATCATGACGTTCCATCGACCCAGATTAGCCATGGTCACGCACTCACCTAGATTTCGGAAAGAAAAATGGATGAAAAACACGATGAATCACGACAAATTAGAGGCTGGAAATCCCTAGAATCTGAAATCACTCCTTCCTCCACGAAGAACACGCTCACGAATCGATTCTAATGTCTCAAAACTCACAATCACAAGCCTAAATGATCAAGAACGCAAAGAAAACAGCAAGGATCCTTCTTCTCTCCCAATTCTCTCCCAAACCCTATGTTTTTCTGTCAAAAACCCGACACAAATACGGCCTCCTAGCTTATATATGCGAACCCTAGGGTTCCCTCCAAACCAAGCCACAAACCGAGCAATTAAAACCGAAATCCGACGATTCAATTAACCTTGCATCGATCGACGCACACCCCTTGCGTCGATCGACGCACCTCCCAAAATTTTAAATTTTGGTTCACCGACGTTATTGGCGGAAAAATTTACGTTTTTTACGGGAAGAAAAGATTTTTTGTTTTGGCGATGAAACGAAATTTTACGTTTTGGCAAGAAATTTTACGTTTTGGCGGGAAACGAGATTTTAAGTTTTTGGCGGACGATGGGATATTACGTTTTCGCAGGAAAATTTTACGTTTTTGGCAAAAAACTAAATTTTATGTTTTTGGCGGAGAAACATGATTTTATATTTTTGGCGAAGAAGCGAAATGCTTTGTATCGAGCGAAAACAAGAGGTTACGATTTTGGCGGAAAGACACGAAATCATACGCAAAAACTAGAAAAATGCAAAAAAAAATATATTGAAATACTCCATTATAAAATTAGTTTAAGAGTATTGTTTTTTCTTTAAAAAAAAACCCTACGGGTACCTGTTTGAACTTGTGTATAAAAAGTACCCGCTCCGCCCGTTTTGAATCCTTATCCTTTAAAAAAAAATGGGTAGGATAATGGGTTTGAAATATTTTTATGGTTCGGGATACCCATAAGGTAATTACCCATATTTAACATCCCTATGACCATCTACAATATATTTCTCTATATTTGACTCTAAAATAGAGTAAAAACTAGCAATTTTCAATTTTCACTCCAATGCATCTCTATTATAGAGAAAATGTTATTTTCCCCATTTATTTTAGAGTTATTTATACTTTTTCTTCTATATATAGAGCAAAAAATAAAAATCTCTATTTTAGACTTGAAAATAGAAATAGGTTGAAAAAATAAAAATAGAAAATTGTTATTTTTTAAAAGAAGATGGGTTGTTGTCTTGGAGTTGCCCTAACTAGCGATGTAGATGGTGACAGAACGAGGGATTTTGCTTCCTTTATGAATTCTAACCAGAACAAACTAAAAAAAAAAAAAGTAGCTATGAAATTCACAGTAAGTTCGGGTCGTAATACTTCAAAAACCCATATTTGCTATAATACAGATTTGGGTGTCAAAGGCAATAGCCAAGGACAAACCAATTACAGTTTACTTCACTACAACATTGGAATGATGAAAACGCACCAAAAGAAACAGGAAGACAGTTCCTTCACCAAAGCCTACGAGATTTTGAATGGCACACAGAGAAACTTGCATAGACTCAATAACTCTTTAAGATTTTATGTATCGATCTTAAGTAGCGAATTGAGTGACGTGCTGTTGAACCGCTGAGCAAAGCCGCGGATGACAAGCACTATAACATCGCGGAGATGGCGTGAATGCACCACCATGTCTACTTCATTCTCACTATCCACAACAACCCTTAGCCTTCTCTGGTCATTACGAAATGTCTCTACCTGGTTTGATTCAAAATGAAAACTTTGTTATAAGACAATTCGAAGATTTAAGAGTCTAGTGATTGTGATCGCAGAAGCACTTACATGGAAAGGAGGAGCATAGCTTCCACGAACTTCAGTAGTTGGGAAAGACGTCTTTGAACCTGGTTTCACAACCTTTAACCTCTTCCTGTTCATTTCTAGCATTCGTCTCTCGAGATTTCCCTCTCCCACAACCTACATCATTAGCACTTTCACTCTTTAAAAATCCCCCAATTTGATGAACATCATTTGTAATACCGGAAAATTATGAAGGACATACCTTTTTTGGATAAGGGTCCTTGTCACACAGCACCTGATTCCAAGAGATCAAAAGAAGGAAACAAATGATTGAACTTTTGACATATTTCGGCAAAAAAAAGAAAGAACATGAAGGATTGCTCTCTTATAGGAAAACTAGCGAAGCCAAGAAAACAAAGCACAAAGTTAATCTTACCTCAAACTTCACTAAACCAGTTTCTAGTTTCTGCTTCACTTCCTTATAAAGATCAGGTTCTGCAAATTAAACAGCAGCATGAATCCCATTGCTTTTAGAAAAGAAAATTAGTTGTGGAAGTTAGGTAAAGAATATCTAAGGGAATATGCAAGAGATTCCACTAAAAGGAAGCTGGTAAAGAGTTACTGTATGCAAATTTAAGGCCTTATCTGAGAGAGCTGATGACTATAGGTATTAGTTGATTATATAGTACATACACATATAACAATACTAATCACGACAGTGATGATGGTTAAGACTTACCAACAGCAACAGGTTCTGTTGATGCAGAAACTGGGTGGCCTTCAACACCATCATCACGTATGGGTGTATATACAACGACCAGTCTGTATCCGACATCATCTACATTAGCTTCATACATCCTTCCTGTCTCACCTACAAAATTAACCAAACTCTATATTAAAATGGTTGAAAATGGATGCAAGAGAACCGAGAATTAAGACTCTCATAAAATGCAAAGCTTTATTTACATGAAGGAAATAACAATGTGAGAAAAAATTTTGTGTACCTGGAATTGAAATGAGATCAGGGCTTCCGACCATTGATCTAAGCCATTGGATTTTACTCTTTCCCTCTTTACCACCAAAATAATTGCCTCGAACAGCATATAAATTGGTGTGAAAGCCTCGTCCTTCAATCTCCAGCTTCTCTATCCTAGGAAAACCTGAAAATAGATATAACGTGGGTCACACGTACAATTTTTAAGAGATATTGGTCAACAAGATGCAATAGTAATTGGATAGCATAGAAACCTGGTAATATTGGACCAGTCTCGGCATAAGCTGGTTCACTAGACCTTCCCCACACATCATGTACAACACATTCACATTTGAGATATTTACCAATGTCCTCAAACCGCACCTTATATGAACATGAATTTTCTGTAGAGAGAGCCTCATACGATATCATATCCCCCGATTCCAGTGACTGGAACCTGTCACAACCATTGTTATGTAAGATCAGATACATAAAACAGTTTCTGAGAATTTCTTTGTGACACCATGTATAAAAAGCTAGCACAAGTGAAAAGCAAGTAGCCATACAGAAAGCAGATTTGCTAAAGATATCACATACTAAGTTCAACACATGAGGAAAAAAACATTTTCCGTATACAGTCCTATTAGGAATCCAGCCAAAACGAAACATGTTCATCTTATAGCACCTCTGAAAAATTCTTAGTCCCAGTAACTTCTCGTGCAAATATTTAGCCAGAGATAAGATGCAATATACCATTGGTATTGAATAGCTTCTTTGTACTTGCTCCAGACAAGTTGTTGGATTTCAGTCTTTGGGATCACCTGGACTGCTGTGAGAATATCACCCTGTACAGCCTTTCCGGTGAAAGCAAGCATGTCTACTTTTGGAACCTCTGTATTGTGTCAAATCTGTTAAAATTGTGTTGCACAGAGAACCCACAAAGAAACCCAAGAAATGGAAACAAAAATGGAAAACATAACACCACTAAAAAAATCAATGACATATTGACATGAAGCTTTTGCTAGTGATCAAGAATGAAAACCTGGGAGGATAATATCAGTTGGCTCAGACATTTTTAGCTCTCCCACAACAGAATCTGAACGAACTGGTGTGTACCTGCGAAATAAGTTGAACACGTTTTAAGATTCAAATTCGCATACAAAAGGCGAAACCCATTAGCGAGGGATCACTATCAGTATTTTGAAACAAGAAACATTAATCTATGAATTGATAAAACCAAAGCCAGTTATTCTGCCAAACATAAAGGGACCAGTTAACACATGCAGAAGATTTTTTTTTTCACGAATGAGAGGCCAAAACATTCGAAAGTGTACAAGCACAACAGTAATTTACATGCATGCTAAAGAATATATCAGAGCAATGGGTGCTTGTCAAAAGCTGCGAGGAGAAATGGCTGTGGGAACATACCCAAACAATATCCGGCAATTGTAATCTGACTCAGTCACCTCATACGTTTTGGAGTTAGCCCCAGCAATAAGATCAATGGTTCCATCATTATCTCTGTACCAACTGAAGAGACTTGCACCTTCATGGCCGCCAAAGTACTCCCCTTCTCCAGAATAAGCATCCGAAAAAAGTTTTTTCACATGAACATTAAATACTTCTGGATCAGCTGCAAGATTTTTCACTTTATTCCGTCAGAATCATAGAGTTTACAAATCAGCTAAACCTATGGTCCTTCGCAAATTGGATAAAAGTTGAACATTGACAGGTTAAGGAAAAGCTTCAATCAAAAGGTGATATCATGAAAGTGTCGATTAGCACAACAAACTACATTGATGTGGACAATGAATAAAATGTTCCATCAGATTAACTAGCAAGCAAGATAATAGAAAGCGTGGCAATGTCGGCACCTGGGGCTACAGGAGAGTTCGTTATCGAAACAACTGGCTTCCCACTTCTCCCATCTACACGAGTAGGAATCCAGTATAAGACTAGATAAGCCCCTACATCTTCGAGAGACGGAGTATATTTTCTGCAAGAGAATCGGATCCTTCACATTTATCCAAAAGAACAAAATTAAAAGAGAAATTTAAACTCAGTTTTGGAAATCTGTGGCTCTTACAATGTTCTACAACAAGCAACAACCTCTTCACCAGCATAGGATATTTCCGTGAGTGCAGATCCATGCAACTTGTCCTTAGTTCTATACCAGATGTACTCTCCAACACCTTCATGACCCCCAAAATAAGTTTTACGAGGCACAACCTCTTGTTTCTCGCAGCAGTCAGGGACTAAAAGCTCCAACCCCATAGGATTTGCTGTTTGCAAAGGAAAAATAGGAGCCCCAATAAGTAAATGTAGAAAACAGTGACAAATTCAGTATACAGAGTATACCCTTTAGCTTAAATGGACATTCTACAAAAACTAAAGTACAGAATTGACATGACATTCTCTCAACTTTTGAAAGACAGCTCACCTGGAGCAATGGCATCAGACCTGATACTCCTAGGAGTCCCTTCTATTCCATCTTCGCGAACAGGAGTGTAAATAAGTTCAATGCTTTCCCCGACATCCTCCAGTGATAAATCCAAAAACTCTGTTCAGTGATCATATTGATTAATCTGCAGCTGATTTTTAAGGGGATAGCAAGGAACCTGAACCGAAAGTGATAAAATGGATCAAAATTTACCATCATTACTCAATGTTTCCTTAACACCATTACGTTTCACCCTAAACCATTCAAGATAGCAATTTCCCTTTATCCTGCATTACAAAATGTTAATTTAGTCGTGGACTTTTCCATCTAACAATCACATAAATTTCTAGCAACTGTATAGAGTTTACCCTCCAGTATATGAAGCAACAAAGCTCAAGCGTTGCCCTTCAATCATTGATCCAAGAAACTCCAAGGACTGACAATTTGGATGGCCTGCGGAGAAAAATTAATAGATAATTCATCAAGCTTACACCACTCATCTGCTTGTTTCATGGAAATTAGTACCAGCTACAAATTAAGAAGCTAGTACTATACCAGCTACAATTGGTCCAGATAGTTCAGAAATAACAGTGGGTCCACGAGCCCAGTCATTTCTCACGGGTTCATAAGAAACCGAAATGCAGAAGCCTATATCATCTACTGACAGCAGATATGACGAAGTAGTAGCACCCTTTATTTCACATGGAGTACCATCTGAATTAGTCTGCAGGAAAATTCATAAGTTTAAAACCAACCAAGGCACTCCAAATCCATGCAAATTTATCAGCAATAAAAGGAAGAAAAGTGTTGCTTTTGTGTTCTCAAATATTCAAACACTACCAAGTACATAGGTATATGTGATGCATTAAGAAACCCACCCAAAAGGAAAGGAACATACTTCTCAATATCATAATTTTGCAAAATTTGAAGTACAATACCCGGAACCACCGGAAAACAGAAGCTCCTTCTAGACCACCCCAATATTCTTTTTCTGCAGATAGCATTGTTCCTTCAACAGCAGCTCCAACAACTTGAAGAGATACCGCTCTTGGGTTTCCTGATGATCAACAAAACTACATAAAATAAGCAAATTGTTATGGCAAAAATCACTGTGTAATAAAAAGTGAAAACAATTGTAGGAAGAAAATGAACGAAAAAGAGGCCCTGTTCATCTTGGTTGCATGCCCTACTCTACTTCAAATCATCTGTGTTATTTTCAGCCTTTAGTTATATATAGGATTTCAGCATCTAGATCATACTCCCCCATTTGCAAAGTTTGCTAAACTAGATCAAACTCACATTGCATCAGAAAATTCCATGATCATCTTGCAGCATGGAAACAACAAGACAATGCATTACCTGGACGAACACGTTCCTGGCACATGCAAGTTCTTGCCTCACCCACAATCCCATCATCCCTCACAGGTATACATTGAAATGAAATGAATTTGCCAATAGCTTCTTTAGTAATTGTATACTGAAGAAGCCCAGAGGCTTCAGGTATCAATGTACCAGGGTGATCACTTTCAGCCTGCGCTCGAGGAAGTAAAGAGCAATCAGATGCAACCAAGTTTCCCGAAGGCAAAACTCAAAAAAATTTTGTCAACTAATTGTCTACTGCATATATAGGTTTTGTTCTTTTCTGAAATATATTTTCACAGGGATAAACTGAATTCATCACACAAGACACTAGACTGTGGCTGGAGCTGAACATAGAAACTAAAGTTATGACTAAACCTCAGAGGGAAATAATCTGAAGAGTTTGAAGGATATACCTTACGATAATGCCACTCGTATATGCTTTTACCTTCATGTCCTCCTATGTATCCATATGATGCTGTCAATATTCCACCCTCAATATTGTCCCCAGTAATTGACAAGAAATTCAAGCTGGGAGGAAGGGCTGCCAGTTGTTAAAATCAAAGTAATTAGCACTGAATCAGTATTGACCATAACTAGTACATAGTTTTTGCGTTTACAAGATTTGCCACATTACAGAAGGAAATACTTTTCATTCACAAGATACGCCACATTGCAGAAAGAAGATCCAAGAGTAAATATATATAGATAAAAATAAATTAACTTACTCTCAACTGCTCTTTCAGATATTACATATACTGATTCACCGCATTCACCATCAGGTGTCATTGGAGTATACTTTGCAACTACGTAATAGCCCACTGCCCCCAACGGTATACGGAATGACTGGGAAAAAACATTGAAGTGTAAAAATTATGAGATATATGTCTTACCAAACTTTTTGTGATGAGCATTATGCCATTATGCATTAGCCTACCTTTGCCACTTTTGATGTGCTCAGTTCATCAAGATTGGCTCCTTCCAGGCTAGAAGAAGTTGATTTGTACCATTGCACTTTGCTTGAACCTTCGGTTCCTCCAGTAACAGTACCTGTTACAGTGACCTTACTATTCTCCCTCAGGTCTCCAATTATCTTAACATCTGTTACTTTTGGGGGTGCTGCAGTTTCAATAAATATAAGAAATAACCAAAATGAGCCAAAAATAAAGGAAAACTCCAGCAAATCCAAATGAGCAGTTCTGATGAATAAATTATGTGATATTAAAACCTTTGAGCTAACAATAGGCGCTAGTTCACAAGAGTCAATAGTTAAAGCAAGATGAATCAGTATCCTAGGAAAACATCTTTGTCCACAAAAGAAGAAATCTGCCTTCTACAAAATTTTAGCATACCTGGCTTGACTACACTGGATAAAGTTGACACTGGTTCTCCCTCTAGCCCTGCAATTTTTTAGGATATGTCAGAATTGTCTACGGCCTAACTCTTTATGATTTGAGGCTTTTGTATAAGTAAGAACCTAAGGGACAAGAAACAGAAAGAAAACCAACCCTCAAAATTTGCCGGTATGTACACAAAAGTGACATGTGTGCCAACATCTTCCTGGGTCAATGTATACTCAGGTGTTCCAGCCGATATCAACGAGAGTTTGCTGTAATAAAAAATTCTTAGCAAGAGAAGTACAATTTGGAAACTGGCAGAGGAACTTGTAGAATGCTTTAAGCAAAAAAGAAAGTAGAGATACTGCAGTGACGCCACATTCGGACACTCATAAAGGTTCAGATGGTAACTTCCTTAGCTACCAAGCATGAAACAAAGGGACAAAAAAATTATATCTACAAGAATAGTTACCCAGTTTCCTTATTCTTCCTTAACCATTCGAACTTGCTAGGACCTTCCTTGCCTCCAAAATAATCTCCAATCCCCTTAAGGACGCAGCCTTCAACAGCATCTCCAGTAATTCCAACATTACTTACAGATGGAGGAGCTGCCACCAGAATTCATAGTTAGTTCCCCTAGATACAAAAAGTTTAACAGACAAGCGGCCGTTTAATCTTTTTAAAAATGATGAAACAAAACAATAAAACAGACAAATAATAGCGACTATACTACATGAATCAGTTTTAGCATGTAAGTGAGTCAATATGAAAACAGTTAACTGGACTATAAATTAATCCACAGATTAGATGAGATAAATAAGTTTATTGTAAGCAGAAACAGCAACGATGAGGAATTCAACAACCTTGCAAAACAAGCAACCACAGACCTCTAACCATTAATCAACAATGAAAGAGATGAAAGCAAAGTAACACAAATGACAATGTTATGCGGATGTTGGGACAAAGAAAAGGCCACTATCTATGTAGAAGCTTTTTTCATCCACCTGCTTTTACGAACTCTGTGTACTTGTACTGAGGCTCTCCTCTTGCACCTCCTTCTGTGACGGGTGTGTACATAAAGACCATACTTGACCCCACATCATCTAAAGATAACCTATATTCTTCATCCTCAGCTCCATCAATCACCACAGGGCTCCCATTCCACTTTCTCCTCAACCAACTGGTTCAAACAAAAAGTAACCATACCTCTTTTGGTTACTAATCATAATTGTACCAAGAAACTGGAATAGATAAAATTATTAGAAGCTGCATATAACAAAAAGAGAAAGCAGAAAACATGACCCACCTGGTAATACACTTTCCGGGCGTCCCGCCACACCATGCAACCACTGCTTGACCCTTGAGAATATTTCCTTCAACTAGTTCCCCTTGTAGTTCAAGGCTCACAACTTTTGGTATTCCCTTTCCTGCACACCACTTCATTGTGAGATTCTAGAGGACACCGGTAGATAGATACATGCAAGGTACATAAGAATGGAAAACTTCCATATGGCCTATTGTATCACTGAAGAAGCATACCTCGCAGAACTGGTGAAGATATGGCAAATATGGGTGGATATTCAGTCTCTCCAATAGCAGGAGTACATTCGATCTTTAGAATTTTACCAATGTCTTCATGTTTTGGCCAATAGACCTATTGTAAATTAGAACAAGAATAATAAAACAAACTCTTTTAACAACAATGCAAATGAAAATATGGAAAGGGAAATTTTACCTCCTTGGTTGCATCAAGAATAGGAACAAAATGAGAAAGAGATCTGTCTGCCACAGACCATTGATATCTCAGGGATAATTCCGGATCTGTAGCAAGAGTACTTTCTACAACAAGACCAAAGTGACATTGACAGGGAGCTTCTTCAGAAGGTCGGTCAACAGATACTTCTTTGATAAGACAACCAGAAGGCAACGTATCCTTCCACCTCTCAACTAAGAAGCGAAATGTCAAATCTGTTTACAAGAAGTTGCATGATATGAATATTAAAATTATTAGATGCAATTATGGAACCTAGGAGTATGTATTCACATAAAAGCTCAACGAGCAATTACACAAATAGAAATAAACACCTTATGTGAGAAAACCTTGAGAACATCAGTATGGAAAAGAAAATATTGATTTGGGAAACTTTTCGATAAAAATATTGATTTGAGAATGCCAATTTGGCTAAACAGTTAACCTTCCAGTTGTGAACATTGACAACAACAAAAAAAACCAAGGGAGAGGAAAGGTTATAGTTTTCATACGAAGATCATCAAGCTATGATGTACCATGAAACCACAATGAAAGATTACGTATACATCTCTGAGAAGTGATTTCATACCTGCTGCAAGGTCAGACTTGCAGAACTCCCAACCATCTCTGAGGCAGAGGGCTGTTATTGGAGGATAACGCTTTGCAATTGCCACTTCCTCACGAGAGAGATCTAAAGAAAAATTTAAGGTTAACATGGACCACAGTGACTTAGATAAAATCTAAGGTGCATCCCAAAGAAAAATCTTCTGAATACTTTCTATTGTATCAGTAGAAAACTTCATTCCTAGATAAGACTTTATATATAATTAATGCGGTTATTAATATTATTGTCCAGATACAGCTAGTATGTACCTTGTTAAGCAAACAAAATTAAAAAGGAACAAGTAGTGTTCCTACAATTCTAAGAAATCTAACGCTCAGAAGTAACTTCCATTGATCTAACATCACAACAGCTCCTACCTCTCCTCACTTGCTATTGTTAAATTTTTCCGCCAGAAAAATAACTACTTGAAGTCATGCCAGTCGTCTTTCTCATGAAATGATCAGTCTTAGCAAACTAAGGCACTTAGTTCTACAAAGGAGTACCTCTGTCATTGAACTTCTTCAAGGTAGGGCCTACAAGTAGTATGGTTGCGGCTTCCAAATGAGAAATCTTCAGTAAAGGATTTTCCTCAACCCGGAGATGCTGTGATAGAGACGACAAAATTAAGAACTAAGTATTTGGGACATATTTATGTAACATCAATTTCTGTCATTCCAGGGACAAACACCATTACCACAAAAGATAAGTACTCAAATTGAACCATTGGTTCAGAGGAGAAAATTTCTTTTTTCAATCTTTTATACTCGGTAAGTAGGTAAAACAGTGCATGCGACTAAGTACCCACTGATCCGCCAAATAAGAAATGGGTGAAAAAGTTATATATTGGGACATAAAGAATGAAACCTCAAGAACTGGTAGATATGGAAAGTCCTTCAGAGTTGTTATCCTGTTCTTACTTGCTGCTAGTACCTGAGAACAAATCTTTATGAGGTCTAAAAAACTATGACTTGTAACAATGTACTCTAAACAACCTCAATTTTGAAACAGAAGATGTACCTGAAGCCGGGGCTGGCTTGCCATTGCAAGTGATTTTAATTTATTTTGAGCAACAGAGAGAAACTAGCATGGGAACAAGAAAGATAACAGTCGGAAAAAGTCAGGGGTAATCCATAGGAAGAGCATCAAGTATGAAAAACTTGATAGCATTAATTTGGCACATAACTGGAACAAGATGCTTTGTCAATTTCTAATACTCACCTCTAAGTTTGGAAGTTGAGGCAAACTAGCAAGTGAAGTTATCTGATTTCCAGCAAGATAAAGTTGCTGCCCAAGTAATATAAGATTTAAAATACTCGTCAGATATTGATCATGAAGGAAGAACCAAGGACAGAATGGGAGAGATAGAAACCTGCAGCATTTTGCAATTCTCAAGTGGTTCAAATCCAGGCCCTTTGAAATCATTAAAACTCAAATCCAGAACCTGATAGTAAAGGAAGACACAGGATCACAGCTAGTGTGAGAATATATTTGCGGAAAACCAAGAACCCACGGGAAATGAATTTACTGACCTTGACTCGATTCAATATCTCAATACCTTCAAGAGCAGATAGGAGATTGTCTCTAAGATAGACAAACTGGTAAGAGAAGAAGTAGAGGAATTTAAAATAAGTTAGACTGATTGAAGTAGAAATTTCACATTAATGAGCATATTTAGAGTGCAAAAGCTAGTATTCTTCTGGGAATTCTAAACTAATATCAGGGACTATCTACAAAATCTAGAGTTCTCCCTCGTGGGATATAAATAAGTAACCCTCCCTACTTCTTATGTTAAATCTAAGATTGTATATCTACATAAACATCAATGTCACAACGCATTGCACTAGAACATTGTGAAGTCATCATGGAAATATAAGTTTACCTCTAAGTTTGGCGACAAGTGTAGCCCACCGGAGGTTAGACTGCGAATCCTGTGGCCTCTGAGATCCAATCTCTTAAGCAATTACAAATGTCCATTAATCAATAACCACACAAGGGAAGGAAGGAAACAAAGTGTCATAAAAGTTATATCAAGAACTGAACTTCTTGTAAGAAAATCTAGAAGTACAATGAGGAAAGTGAGTTCTTACCATATCATCACCAGCTTTAACCTCCACCTTTGGAAGAATAATGAGTCGGGAATCACGACTTTCTGGGGTAGTTGTAGCTGTTTTCTTTCGTCCAGAGAAGTTGGAACTCCGGTCAAGAGGTGTCGAGAATGACTTTGATCTTATACCGCTTGAAACAGAAGGTGATGATCCAGCAGAGGGAGAAGAAACCGTCCTCCCACTTGTGAGAGTAGAATGCGCTCTTCCACCACTGGTCCTGCTTCCACTACTGTCAACTGATGAAGATGGAGCTCGTTTTGATGACACGGAGACACTCATGGCTGGTCTAACAGGAGACTCTGGCTTACTTAAACCAGACCCAGTTAACCTTGTCGAACTCCGCAAACCTGGTGATACCGTGATAGACTTTTTACTCTCGGGAAGGCTTGTTTTAGACACAGTCTTAGCAGAAAGAGAAGACACTGAGCTCCTCTTCAGTTCTGGAAGTGACCGTCTTACCGGGTCAGTAGGTGAGGCAGCACTAATTCGTTTTGGCAAAACCTTAGTGGTACCAATCGACTTCTCTGCTACTCCTCCTCCAGTGCTATTTCTCCTGATTGTCACAGGCGTAGAACCTGAGACCCGTGAAGAGAAAGACGCGGTTGGCTTTATTAAATTCGAACTAATGACTGCTTTCTTTTTAGTAGTAGCAGTTCGACTTGACACAACAGGCACTGCAGAACCACTCTCTGGACTCTTGCTCACATCAGCAGTAGTTACATTGTCTTCTTTCGTTGTCTCTGCAGTAGTTTCCAGAGTTTCTTCCTCAGCCTTGGCTGCTACTTCCTCCATTTTGAAACCAATCGAAACTTATTGCAGAAATAGAAGAAAATCCTAGAACATCAGACGAATCAACAATTATTTCTGCTCACATGTGAAACAATTTATAGAAACATAACAACAATTAAAGGAAACTTGTCTTCTCAATTACAAAATTTATCTACTTTATTGTAACAATACAGACAACGGAGAATCTGGCTTCTTTCAGCACACAACTGTCGGTTACTTCTACATTTTGTGAACAACCAATCCACAAAAAGCAATTTTCTTTAAAAATAAACATTGAGAGATATTTTTTGAGTGAAACAGCAGAAGAAATTCCAGAAAGTAAGAGTAGAACTTTTCTCATTCAAGCAAATAAATTTCTAAAAAAAAAAAAAAAAAAATCGAATTCGAGGGAAAGAAAATACTTACTGTGCTAGTAAACCCAGTAAAATCAAAAACCCATCTTCACCGTCGGCGAAGATTCCGGCGGTTCGAAACGTATGAAAACAGAGCAAACGAGGGCGGAAATGTAGATCTGGATGAAGCAAATTAAACGAAACGCTTGGTCCCTGTTTCGAGTGGAATCAAATTAAAGTGAAGAAGACGATTAAATTTTTGAGGGAAAAGCGTGGCAGAGAGAAAACAGCTGGAGAGAGAAACATTGGTTCAACAAAAGAAAGAAAAGCAGAGAGAACAGTAACAGTATAGCAGAAAAAAGGAAGAGTAAGTGTGTATATGTTTAACAAAACTCCAAATACATACCCCCTATATTTTTCTTTGTTTCATATATTCACCCCCCGTTTTTGGTAAAGTTTCATCCAAGTACCCTACATTTCTTAATTTATTTCAAAATTATCATATGAGAGCGAACGTATACCTTTTTCCCCTCGGATCGAAAACAGGTTTTCCGTTCCATGTTGTGGATTCAATTTTTTCGACAAATTTACTCATCAAATTATTAATGATGTGCTACGAAAGCGTATACAAAATAAGCGGTACAATTGTGCATAAAAACAATAGTATAGGGACTGTCATTAAAAAGTATCCTATGTTTTTCTAGAAGAAAAAGAAGGGAATATATTTTTTTTTTTGTAAAAGAGAGAAAAGTTTGAAATTAATAGAATTAAAATTGGCGGAAACCGTAAAAGCGGAGTAAATGGCAAGTGGGCGTTTTTCGAAAACTGATGAATTGTTTTTCACCAACGACACTTAACAACAACATGTTTGGTTCTGTTCTATCTAAAAGTCAAGCCAAGCCAACACACAAATATATATATTAATAATTAATTTTGTAATTATTCTTATCCGAAATTATTACTCCAAATACTATTCGTCAATTCAATTTTAAATTAAGCTCCACCTAATAATCAATTAATGTCACTATCTTTATACTGTTTTATAAAAAGTGTTCGAAATAATTGCATCCGCCTGCCCAATAATCAAATATATAACCATTTATTATAGTCTTCAACCCATAATTTTGGTACTTTTTTTTATTCATTCATGCCTATAATTTTGTCAATTTCATGGCTTCATTGGTGATTCCAAAACCGAAATGAGATGTTAGAGAAAATTCAGTTGGACCATAAAATCGATATGCTCTAAAAGACCGCAAGTTTCTCAAAATTTGTTTTTTAAAGTTATTAATTTAATTTATATCATGGTAAAGACAATTTATATGTGATAGATAATAATCATAACATCACATATATGATATTAAATTTTTAATTGGTGATACAACTGATGAACGAAAGAGTGTGATTTTTTGGATATCCAAAACTTTTTTTGTGGTTGTCGACTCAAAACTTGCAACACCAGTTTGGAACTCGTATTGGTGGTTTTGGGTTTCTGATGGCAATCGTCTATTTTTCGTTTTTTTTTCCGGTTTTTATCCATTTCAAGATTTTCTCTCTAACTGTAGAAAAGGCGATCACTCTATGTGTGTGATATCATTTGCTAATTCATCAATTTATTAATATAATGTTCACGGCCATGGTCAGTGACAAAAGAGATAGGAGTTTTTTTAACATTGTTTTTCATACAATTTCTCACCAGTGGTCGAAAGAGTGTCAATTTCTTTACAAATGAATTTAGTTGTCTACCTTGTCGGTTTAGTTTAACCGTGTAGTCTCCTTTAGTAGTGAGTTTGATTCCAGTGATTCCCCTTTTTTGCAGACATATCTCTGATTATCAACCGTTGATTATTCTTCTAATCTATGGTGGAGAAATGTTACTTTGGTTTTTTATCATTGGTATAATCACTATACTCGAAGGAATAAGGTTATCCTGGAATTGAGTAAAGAGAAAACAAAGTCAAAATCTTTCAAAGTGACTTTTATTTGGAATAAGAATGTCTGACAATTCATAACAATTTTCATAAGCATCATGCTTGTTATACGGTGTGCAATTTAAAGGATTAATTAAAATATGTTATCCAGACACAGAAATCATATCGGAGCAACGATCGAATACGGAAAAGAAAAATAACGGATATAATGACATGTTAGCGAGTAAGACTTGTTTATAGAAATGATTGCCAAATTAACTTCTTTTGATGTGTATTTCTTGCTATGCAATTCAAAACGATCATACTATCAAAAGAGCAAAGGGTTTAAAGGCTAATGTTTGAATTTCTAAGAGTCTTTCAATATAAGTTGTTAAGACATTCAACTCATTGTAGTTCAAAAGTCATACATCAATAAAGAGTATTTCTTCTATCATTATGTAAAACTGTCAACATATTAATCGATTAAAATTTTCCGAAACAGAAAAAATCAATATCAAAATTAAAATTAAAATATAAATATAAAGAGATAAATCCAAAATAATAGAAATATTTTTGGTTGAATTTTAAACGTTATAATCAAAATAAAGATTTTTTGGTCTATTATATCACCAACATAACTATTTGATCTTATCTTATTACAAATGATGATTAATTAGTCGAATCTAATTACATGCATCACATACAATCATAAGAATACATGTGGGTTATTTTAACAATAATTGTTTTAAGAAAATTTAGGGTGTAAATTTATTATCCACTTATATAGACCAAATTGTTTTTCCAGTCAGAATCACTTTGTCGATTATATGAATCCTTTTATTTCGATGAAAGAGTTTGTGTGAAACAACCTCAAGGAAAAATTCATGAGATGCCTAAGCATACTAACCATATATTTTTTGAGTTTCTTTCAGTGGAATATAAATCAAAAACAGAGAAAGTCTTTAGGACCATAAAAACATATTTGAAGTGATAATCATCTTTTGTTAATCTAAAAAAAAAGTCTTGTTAATCTCAATTTATTTAATGTGTTTTAAAAATATGAGATGTGCTATGTGTGGGTCTGTTTCATTTTTTTTTTCTCCAACTTTTTGTAATTTAAGTTTCCAAAAAAAAACTCTTTCTAATTTGATTTATAAATAGATCTAAGCACATATTTACTACCTCTACATAGTTGAAACTTGAAAGACGTTTCTCCTATAAAAACAACAAAGAACACACTCAAAAGATGAGTTCTTAATATAGTTGTGAGCAAAACAAATCACACCTTCCAAATTACAACCTTTGACCAACTTATTTCTACGTTTCAAGGGAATGTACACTCAAAATAAAGTTCATTCTTCAAAACTAAAATCCTCGATATAGAAATTCAAAGTTTTAACCAAACCGCTGATGTTTGTGTCTCTAGTCAATTCAAGTTTCATTTTGTGATTCGATATACAATAAAGATCATTGATGGTCCCAAACTTGTAACAAGAACTCAAGAACACAAGATACTTTTGGTTGGCAATTAAGATTGCCTATTTTTGGTTTTTTCATTGATTTAAATAGAGAACAGAAACAAAGTTGGAGCCTCAACTCCTACAAGCGTGGAAACGTGGAAAGAGGAAGAGTTGGTTCCTAAACACTAGGAAGACCAAGTCTCTTCTTATTTGCAACATGAAACAAATAACAAAATAACATAAAGGATAGAGGAAGAATCGTTTACTGAAGATACTTCCGGTTTGGAATTGATCTCCGGTTCGATGTCCTCCGGTTCGGTTCACTTGACTCAATGATCGCATCAATCATGATATCCAGTCCTCAACCATCTCAAGGCATCTAATGATCTGTAGTAGTTGGTACACATAAATCAAAATACTTTCAACGAAAAATCCATGTGAAGATAGATAGGTGAATTAGTTAAAGCTAATAACAAAGTACTACGATTTAAATCCAACAAATAAGACGAATGGCTGAGTTTGAGTTTTAAGACAAAGGGTTGTTTTTTTTTCTTTTTAAGGTTGATGTGTCATGGAGAAGAGTGGTTATGTGTCAATTTTTATATATAGGATAATCAGAGTCGTGCCTATTCAGTAGAATTTGAAACATTTGGTTAGGACATCATTTCATATAAAATTTAGGGGCATGCTGACAAATATATTTATTTTATAGTTTAGCAAAAAAAAAAGCACTTTATTTTATATGATGTAAGGTTATTTTTTTCTAACTACATAAAATCACAAACAGGTACTCGGAAACATAAAGTTAAGAAACGCGAAAACGAGTTTTTAAAAAAAAAGAGGAAACAGAAACGTTTTGGAAACATATATATATCATGAAACAAAAATATCAAAAGTAAAAACTTATTAAAAAATAATTAAAAGAACTCAAGTCCAATACATAAATATTAAAAGTTTATCTAAAAGATAAAAACAACATTCAAAGTCAATTGTGTTTATAAAAAAAAAATGTGAGTGTTTTATAACTAGGTTTTAAAATTTATTAATAATAATAAATAAATCTTTATTTTTAAAAGTATTTATATAATTTGTTTTTAAATTAAAAATCGCGTTTCCATCGTGTTTTCAAAATGAAAACAATGTTTCCATCGCATTTCCAAATTAACAATTTTAAAAAACGTGTTTCCATCGCGTTTCCCCACGTTTCCGTTTCCGAACGGGAAACATATCTTGGTCGAAATTTCATGCAACCTAGGTTTTTTCTTTCTAAATGTCTACCAAAAACCCAAAATTAAAACTATTTCTTCTAAAACGTTTAATTATTCTTTCTTTGTACTTAACTTCACACGTTTTTAATTTTTATATATAAAATGACGTATTTCGATATCATAGTTATATATATATATATATATATATATTTGTTTGTTTCATTTATTTATACACAATTTTCCATAAATTTTTATATTTTATTTATTATAAATATTTAAATAATTTAAATTAAAACTTTTACTTCACTTATAGCATTAAAAACTCTAGGCACGATTCTGCTAATAATCTAAATAAAAAATATATATTATTTAGAAATCGAATTTTATATCTAATGTAAGACATTAAATCTTTGACCACTAAATGTAAAAAGGAAAAAGTAAAAAAAAAAAATCAAAATAAAGAGTTTAAAAATAAAAAAAAAGGAAATTGTACTCTATATTAGTCTTTCTATATATAATTAACTATCTAACACAATATAAATTATAATGTAGTAACTACCACTTAACTCACTTCAATTTCCGATTTTACCCTTCCATAATTATACAGTTTTTTATAGTTAAATTAAATAAAACAATTGAATTACCCTAAAACAATTTTTAAATTAAATAAAAAACAACTATATTACCCTAAATCTATTTATCCTACTCTAAATTCTAACTTTTTCTTCTTCTTCTTCTTTCTTCTTTCTTCTTTCGGTTTTCTTTTCTTGAGTTTGCTTTGGTTACATGATTGAACTGTTCTTCTTCTTTCAGTTTTCTCTTCTTGAGTTTGCTTTGGCTATATGATTAAACTGTTCGATCGTTCTCGTCGATTCGACCGTCTCGGTCATGGATTAATAGAAATAATTTCCCGTCGCAAAGGGAAATTTCTGCCGCTTTCTCACGGCGGAGCTCAGCTATCTTCTTGACGAGAGTGTTATGTGCGAAGAACTCATATGATTACCACTCAACCATCAAATCCCTCAATTCTCGTGGCCGTTTTCCAGAAAATCCTTTGGACAAGTTCATTATAATAGTTAACTATTGCTATGGTAATAGTTACCAATGATAGTATGATAGTTAACTATGTTTTTCACAACACATTATTAAGGTACAATAGTTAACTATGTTTTTGGTGTTATGTTTCAGATAAGATAATTGACTCCCACGTTGATATGATTAGAGACTTGGATGTTTTTCTACAACACTCGTGGAGAAGAGATTGTTTCGCCTTGACAATGAGAGCATAAAGGCCAGGAAAGAAGCCGCTATGTGTCAACCCACAATGGCAATTCAAGGGTTCCTTCATGGTCTGCAGCTCGTCGCACTGAGTTGTATATCGATTAAAAAGCTTGATAAAGCGTGCATGGTAACTATTGTCCTCCATATAGTCAACTTCGTTATACTAATAATTAACAATTGTCCGAAAATAGTTAACTATTGTATGGTTTGGTAGTTTGGAGTTTACACACCTTTGTATCTGTTTCAAGTAAATGTGGCATATACTTTAGTTAACTACAGTTTTACATAGTGTACTATAGTTGACTACAGTTTTACATAATAAACAAAATAGTCAACTAGAAATAAAATAGTGAATATATTCCATAAACCTCACCTGCATTAACACTTAACACTAAGATCTAATGAACTATGTATAATATATACTAGTATAGTCGACTACCATAATTCAATAGATCTGACTACTATAATTAGCTTTAGTTTTCCAGTATAACTGACTAGTATATATAATAAATATACTAGTATAGTTGACTACTATAATATTTCTGTATAGTTGACTACCATCTTACATACAAGATCTCGTCTTCACCATTCTCGGCCTCGATCTCTACTGGTTTTCTTTCAAACGTCTCTAACTGATGAACAAGATAAGCAATTACCATTTAATCGAAGAAGAGATACTCATCAATGATTGATATATTTTAGGGATTTTTTTTCCTACAACTATTCTTAACAAATTATTATTATTTTACTATTTCTTTTCTCACTCCTTAACAAATTAAATAAGGGCAATTTCGTCCAAATGTTTTATCTCTATGTTATTCACCTAATTTTTATTATACCTATATTAATCTCCTAATTATGCACCTAAAAGTAATATGGGGCAATTACAAAAATGCCACTTTTTGTGTGTACATTTGCAAGAATGCCACTTAGGGGTGTCCATTTACAAAAATACCATTAATTATAGATTTATAAAGCTTATATCTTAAAATTCTAAACCCTAAAAAATGTTTTGACACCTAAAACCTCCTAAACACTCAAAACTAAACCCTAATAGAACATAATTAACCCAAACATAAATAATATAAATAAAAAATAATTATGAAAAAGTGGTATTTTTGTAAAAATTTCAAAAGCGTGGCATTTTTGTAAAATGACACTTAAAAAATAGTATTTTTTGAAATTTCTCGAGTAATAATAATATTGAGCTAATTTACCCCTCTCTAGTTTTTCTTTACAGTCAAACCAAATTGGATTACGGTCAGACCGGCCGGGTCAGTCGCAATAATTAAAACTTCCACGTAGCATTAATCACAAACCGGAGTGAGAATATTTTATTATCCAGGATAAGGATAATCGATAAACTTAATTGCCAAACGTCAAGGATACTGACGAGCGAATAATCTCCTTTTTGAGTCGTCACGAAGGCAAAGTAGATTCCGCGGCAAATCAGATACCAATCCAAAAAGGAAGGAATTGTAATCAATCAGGAGAAGGCAGAGGGAGAGAGAGAGAGAGAGAAGCAGAGATCTTCCTTCCATGGCGGATTCCGACGCAGGGAAGCCGCTGAGAAAAATCTCAACCGCTTTCAAGGAACTTGCGGCCACCGTCAATTCGCCGACTCCGGAAGTCCCTCTCGCACAGTTCTCTCACGCTTGCTCTCTCGTTTCGCCTCTCTTTGGTTGCCTTGGAATCGCCTTCAAGTTCGCCGAGATGGATTATGTTGCCAAGGTATTCCGATCAAGTAATCCACACTTTAGATTATAGATTTCGTGATATATGGTTTTGGTTAGTATATTCGATAGTAGTTGTAGAAATTGTCAGTATGTGGAATTGATCTTCTGAGTTTCCTAACTTTGATCAAGTGTTTGTTTATCTGGAGGGGTGTGAATGTTTGGAAAATGAAACGTTATTGTACTGGAATTGACTACAGGTTGATGATCTTGCGAGGGCTTCGAGTTCGATATCAACATTACTGGTAATGGTGGACAAAGATATCGAGGCAAACTGTGTAAGGAAAGCTGGTAGTCACACTAGAAACCTTTTGAGGGTTAAGCGTGGTCTTGACATGGTTAAGGTTCTCTTTGAACAGATAATTGCTTCCGAGTAAGTGTTTCTTCTTGACGACTCTCTTATGCAAGTTTTTGAAACTGTTTAATCCAATGCATATTTTATCCCCCGAACGTTAGGTCGCTCTACTTGATCACCCGGGTTAATTTGTATTTGAATATGGACATTGAAGTAAAAGAGAAATGTAGTATTGTTGTAGTTTTTATTTGTCAAGATCAGAATATTAAAATGTGTTTCGGTATGATTTGCAGAGGTAATAACTCTTTAAAGGATCCAGCATCCAAGTCTTATGCTCAAGTGTTTGCTCCACACCATGGATGGGCTATACGGAAAGCTGTTTCCGTAGGGATGTACGCTCTTCCCACAAGGGCTCACCTACTTAAGATGCTCAATGAGGATGGTGAGCGCTTGAACTCGTAATGCAGTGTGTATTCTGTGTCAGATATATTGCTAGTTAAAGAGTAATAAAGTCCAAAATTGCAGTGTCTTCAAATTTGAAAATTCTAAAATCGATTTTCGAAAAATGAGAATCACACTGCAGTAGTTGTCTTGTCATGTTTTACTTCGTAAGAGAAAATATTTTTCAGTCTGATCTTGGCTTCTGCAGTAGACTCATTACGATTCATTGTGCAGTGAATTTGTTATTTTCCTCCATGCTACCTCGGTTTGAGATTTCATTTAGTCACGAGCAATCTTTTTGTTGTTGTTGTTAAGGGAGTTTCTTCTTTAATATTGCTATGATAACATTCTCATGTATTTATGAATGGTTACAGAGGCGGAGGCGAAGATACAGATGCAAAGCTATGTAAATGCATCGGCACCAGTAATTACGTATCTTGATAATCTATTCCACTCCAAGCAACTCGGTATCGATTGGTAAAGATCCTGAACACTTGCTATTAGTATTATCTCTCTCTTTAACAGTCTTTGTCACACAAATAGCCTTATGGCTCTATAAACCCATGTAATGACGTACGAGCAACCAAACGAGAGCTGTTGGAACTTTTAACATTTTGAATAAATTTATGCTATTTCTAGCTTGTTATGTGGGTTTTTTTTTTAATATTGTCTTGTGGCAAGAACACACTTATAAGTTCCAATGCGTTAATGTCTGTGAACGTGTTGAGACTGTATAAATTTTTATTTTTGAATCGTTATAGATATATATTTCTATATTCATCAGATTAAATGCTATCATAATATTATTTTTAATACAGTAAACACGAAAAAGATACACAATAATGACAAAACGAAATATTTGGAAAAAAGGAAATACATGAATATCACAATCTAGAGTATTTTGGAAACAATCTAGAGTATTTTGGAAATAAGTATAATTTTTGTGAGGAGAAGAAAAGAACTTAAGAGAGGATTAAAGATTGTGGTGAGGAAGAAGAAGAAGAGAATATGAATTTCGGTCCTTATAGCCCATGGATCGTCATTACGGTGGTCATCCTCATATTGGCTTTGGTGGCACATTTTTTTGGCTCCAAACGACTTATTAAACGGTATTGGAAAGATCCGCCGGAGGAGTCTTCTGCGTAGCTATAAGCATTGTAGCAGTCAATTGTTTGTTTTATGTTTTCTAAACTAAATTGTTAATACGACTTCGCAATTTTTTACCTTTGGTTTTTTTTTGGTTTCTTTAATGATACTATTCTACATTATCTTATATGGTATTTGGATCATTCTCTTATCTACCGCAGTGTTGTTACATGTTACTAGTATATATATATATATATATGTACATCATATCAGCCGCATCCTTATGGTTGCCTTTTAACTTTAAATTCTTTATAAAACCAAAAAAGGCTCTTTGAATCCGAAATTAGAGAAATTGTGACACAGTTTAACGACAGTTTGTATGATAGGAACAATTCTTCTAGTTCAAACCCTAGTTTTTCATACCTAATTAATCCAAATCAAACATTTATTGATAACTATGATTTCAGTCCAAAACTGAACCTGCTCATGTCTTGCGAAGAAGGGCTACAAGGGAGTAAAATGTTCAACATTTTCTTTTACGGATTTTAAGAGAATGCAAGATTACTATACAACCAAGAAAGAAGCAACAAAATTCGCAGTGGTAAGACTCACTTTAAACAACTTGTATCAACGTCATTAGTAAGGAATCCAACCAGAACTAATTAAGATGAAGAACAAAAGTTTATAGAGATGTTCATAAGATAATGCTCTCATGAGCTCACTCATGCCTTCATAAAGCTTCATGATCAATGATAATTCGACATCCTCGACAACGTTTTCTCAGTTTATTAAGCTCCTCGTAGATATCTGAATCAGTAATGCAACCTTGTCGAGGAAAAGTAAGATGTGCAAATCTCAGAATGAGTTTCTTGAGGACTGATGAGTTTTCAAGAAAGTAACTCGCTATTTTCAACTCCTCTTCCTTCCAAGCTAAAAAGCTTTCTATCTCTACACACTCGAGAGTCGATACGAGACACCGAGGCACATTTATGGCTTGGAATGCTTCAGTCTCCTCTGGATACACAATCTTCTGCAAAGACACAAAAAGCAAAGGCTGAGTTTTCAAATCATACACATCCACAAAACCCACAGTGTTGTTAAGCTACAACCACAACAGGTTTACCAAGATTAGGTGTTTCAGATTCGGGCAACTCTCAAGGAGGGCAGGCAGAAACGGTAACGAGGAGCTCGGGAAACCGGCTTGTAAGCGAGATAAGTTGTTGAATTTGGGAATCGGCCATACTTTCGAGAAGATATCAAGGACCTGCATGCAACATGGAGATATGAAAAAGGATACAAGTGAAGAGTTTTCAATTATGCAAAGTCCATGAACTGATCATGTATAGAAAAATGTACCTTCAAGGTTCGCTGAGAGATGATCATATGTCTTACACTTGTTATCCCGGTGAGAAAATCACGGATTTCGTTTCTCTTCGATAAGTTCTCTGGTTTAAAATCCATGCCAGGCTTGAAAACAAATTTGATATCAAGGTCAACAGTGAACAAAGAAGTAAGGTTCTTTACGACAACTCTATCGAAATGATCTTCTTTGAGACTCATAAACTCCAATCCTGGAGCATCAATCTCAAGTAGTACGTCTTCGGGTCGTCTCATCATTCCATAAGAAGAAGCACGCTTACGCAGAACATAAAACCTCTTGAGACTCGCAGACCTCACACGCGTAACCACAGAAACCGCATTATAATCCTCAAACTCAGGATCAAGATCCCTTAACAAGTTCAGTTCTTCAAGAACAGGACATCCTGAGAGAAGCTTTTCAAGAGTCATAGGAGCAACCCATCGGATTTTCCGAAGATGCATGAGCTTGAGACAAGGCAAAGACACAACAAAACCAGGATCCTGAAGACCCGAACGCGAGAGCTTTAAAGAAACCAATCTGTTGCAGGTATAGAGACTGATAGGCATGATATCAATAAAAGGATAGGGACCCTCTTCCTCTAGATAGTAAGTACTGCTCTTCACATCTAGATGTCGAATTCCGCGGATGATCGCTGAATCGATCCGATCTCTGAGCCCATCAATGTCCTCACTGCTGGACTCTAGTCTGAGCGTTTGCAGACGTACCTCAGGGTTAAAGTCGAGAACTTTGTCGAGGAAGGAGATGAAGGTTGAATCTTGGTCTTGAAAAGGGAAGTCATTGTACTTTAGTTCCAGTACAGGAACGTTAAGGTAGTGATTGTTCCATCTAGTTGACAAAGCACTCGTCTTCACCGAGTCTTTGATCGGAAGGTAAGAGAGTATTTGAGTAATCAAAGATTCCGGCAATTCGCTGATTCTATCCATCACCCTAAGAGCATAAACAACAAGACCAGTATTGATCCAATCCTAAGATCTGAGATTCTCAAAATGAAGAATCGAAAGAGGAATTAGGGTTATGAAGAACTCACCGTGGATTTGATTCGCCGGCGGATTAATCTCCCGGAGAGAGGCTTCGCTTCAAGAAATATTCTCGGTGAAGACGAATGCTTTATAGAGGTCCGAAACGGTTCCAATTCTCATTTGAGAGCGTTTCAAAAGAAAAGAAAAAACTGCCATTGTTATTTTTTTTTTTTTTGTCACTTATTATTTTATATATTATTGAACCATATTACAAAGTCCGATACCAAACATAACCCGAAAATTTATCGGGAAAAAAAGATCGAAAGATTACCGGGAAACATAGTCCGAAAATTTACAGGTAGACATAGCCCGATCACCAGGAAACTAGATGATTACAACAAAGAATATACAAGACTAATCCAAATCGATAACAGATCGATAAACTAACAAAGATTATGCATAAATTTCATGAGATAAGGTCGAAACAAAACCTTTTTAAGCATAATCCATTGTTTTATTTTATATCATTAACTTTGGCTGATTCGGTGTTGTTAAATGCTTAATTACTAACCGTGAGTAATAACGGTTAAAATATCAATCATGTATAATTTCTAAAGAATTTATGAGACGTGTCAAAATGAGTCGATATCCATGGATTATCTAAACTCGCCCATAGTTTTAGCGGGTTTGGATTGAGTTTTTTTACCCATATAAATAAATGGGTTCTAGTGGATTACCCTATTAGGGTTACAAATTTAATGGGTAAATCCAATAGGGTCGTGGGTAACCCACGGGTTTTTAATATAAAAATAAAAAGAAACTAATATACATATTACTATATTAGAGTACGGTAAAAATTAGAGTTTATTTTCTGCAAAAAAATTAGGGTTTCTTTTGTATCGACTAAAAAACTATGGTTTTATATAATTTATAATACAACTTATGAAAAATATAAATTATCATTTATATTTATTGATTTTAATATTAGCTATTAATATTATCCAAGTTACTCATATACTTTTTATTATTATTTGTAAACAATGAAAGTGATGATGATGATGACGACGACGACGAGGAGGAAACAGAAACATCCAAGGAAGGAGATGAACCAAACGAAGATTGAAGTGTTATTTAAAATAAATCAATGGTTTTATGGTTTTGGTTTTATTGGTTTACGGTTTTACGGTTCTTATTTATCTTAAGATGATATTTTTTTAGTTTGTTACTTGAAAGTTAAAAACTTTTGTTGGATTTATGTATAATAATATGGCTTTTTATAATTAGTTTATTATGATATTTAATTTGTATATGGGTACCCATGTAACCCATTAGACTATCTGGTTTTATATTATTGGGTTTGGGTATAAAAATTCAACCCATACAATAAATGGGTCGGGTCAAACCCGCCCACTAAATTCTCGAATCCATGTGGATTTGGTCGGGTTGGGTCGGGTTACCCATTTTGACACCCCTAGAATTTATACTGATTTTGATATGAGGCGATTGGTGTTTTAACTTTTTAAAATCTAACTTTTACCAATTAGAGTTTTGGTTAACCGTCATAGAAATCCCTAAAAATTCTCTGTAATTTTTGTTGCTTCTACAAAAGTAAATTATTGATTTATGGTGAAATTTTTTTTAATAATAAGAGAAAGATTTATACCCTCAGAAATTAGACACTCAGAAAGAGAGAACGAGATATTGTGTAACGCCTGTGAACCAAAAATCACATTTTTGGTTGTGTGTCGATTGACACGTGTGTTTAATTCGCGAAGGAATATGTTTGCTGGAGCTGTGTCGCGCGACACAAGAGGTTTGTGTCAAGCGACACATGCTTAAATTGGACCGTGTGGTTTTGATTTCTGATAGGGTTTGGTTTGGGTTGGTTTAGGGAACCTAGGGTTCCGTATTTAAGCAGAGAAAAGCGTTTTCTCTTGGGGTTGGCCGAAAATTTGAGCAGAGAAAGAGTTTTGTGAGAGAAGTGTTTTTCTTGAGAGAGAAACAGTTCTGCTCGGGTTTTTGGAGGAGATGATTGGCGGGGAAGATCGGATCAGCAGAGTGAAACTTGGAGGGTAAGTTCTCCACTCTCTAAGCTTGATTCAGGAGAAAACGGTTTGTAAATAGGATTAGTATTCTGAGAGTTATCGTTCTTTTCCCGTGAGATGGTTTTGCAGTCTTGAGTTTGCGATCCAGTCCGCTTCGAGGGGGGATTCCCGTCGAACTAGAGAGAATCAGGAGACAATCCTTATGCCGTTGGAAAGCTCTCTCTGTCTAGTTTTTGTATTAGGTTTCGGATCCTGATTTGGAGGTAATCTCCGTTCTCTGTGTTCGTTTGATTTCAGAGTATTGTTTCTGAAATCTCTGTTTTTCCAGTTTCGATTAGCGAGATTGCGGGTTGTTTTTCCGTCGATCTGTTTGGAGTTAGGAGCCGTTCTATACACCGTTGCGAAGCTCTTGGTGTCTAGTTTCCATATCAGGTTTCAGACCTTGATTTGGTAAAGGGAGTCGCGAGTTATTCCCTTCTGTTCGTGTCGTGCCGTGTGTTCCTTGTTTTCCTCGTTTCAACCCGTTGTCGAGGTGAGTGCGCGACCATAGACTCTCGGGAAGTAGGATTGTATGGTATGATTGTTTGTTTTCATTCCTTGGTTGGATTTGGCGTTGTTTGGTTGATTTCGATGCAGGTTTCGATGAAAAGGGACTGGGATTCGAGCCATGAGAGGATGAGGCTCGGACTCAGGTTCTGCGCGACACATTTAAGCGTGTCACGCGACACAGCGCAATTCTGCACGTTTTGCGTGTCGTTTGCTTGTCTTGTTCACTGCTGTTTGATAACCCCGGTATTGTATGGTTCTATTACTGAGTACATGGTCTGTAGATGGGAGGACCGCCTCAATAAGTATTTATGATAATACTTACGCATCTCTTTTTGCCATGTGATGCAGGTAAAGACAAAGTGTGATCGTGGAATCAGGGCGAGGACGGGATGATGGATCTAGTGGCTCGTCGTTGTGTGTTTTAATTGAATTGGTAGGTTGATAGTAATTCAGATTAGAACGGGTTAGGTTGTTGGAATATTGGTTGACTGTTTTGAATGATTGGTTAAATTGATAATGGAATTGTTTGGTTTAAAGGTTTCGTTTGATTTCCGCTGGTTATTTATTGACTTGTGAAATTGATTGGATTATTGAGGATTATGATTTATGGGAATGATAATCTGATTCAATGTATATAAAAAAAAAATGGGTCGGGTTGTTTCAATTTGGTATCAGAGCCCTTATGGTTCTAGGGCGGGAGAACGTAGTTGATTGAATGTGATTGTCAATTGCGTTGTTTGTGGATTGCTTGATTGATTATGAGTAGTTAGTCAGTTGATTGTTGTGTGGGTTTGGAGTCCTAGATCATCATCTCCGAGCCTTCAAAGAGATTCCACGGTATGTGTTGTTTGACCTCTTATGCTTTTTAGTATGCTTAGTTTCTGCTTCTGGTTGAGAAGAGGAATTGTTAGAGATACTAGAGTTCTGCCATTGGTAGGGCAGAGTGTGATGGGTAGAGGTACTAGAGTTGCTAGAGGTATTGGCCACCGCCGCCGCGTGTGTGGCCCAGGAGACCACGCAGGAGTAGATGGCGGATTCGCAGACGTATCAGGAAGGATCCGTGAGTGTGGCCACTGCGTGTACCAGTGTGAGGGCTGGTGGGACTAGTGAGAGTTCCGGGGTGGCCACTGTGTGTACTAGTGTGAGGGCTGGTGGGACTAGTGAGGGTCCCGGTGTGGTTGGCGGTGCCGCGGGCCCAGGTGGGGGTGCTGTCGCAGATGTCGGGTAGGATCGAGATGATAGTCTGGCGAGTCTGCTACAATTGATCTTGGAGCAGTTACCGGGAGAGGTGCCGACTCAGAGTTAGGCTCCGGGGGTTCAGCCTGGTGTGGCTGGTGTGCAGCCGGGTATGGCTGGGTACAGCCGGGAGTGGCGGCTATGGAGGAGCTCCCATCCTATCTTAGGATGATGGAGCAGATGTAGAGGATTAGCACGAGAGTTTTCTCGAGAGGTGCTAAGCCTGAGGGGCCGATGAGCGGCGGATGAGTGTGAAGCGTAACTTTGACTCTTTGAGGTATCCGGAGGGATTCCGAGTGCAGGCAGTGATGGCATGGGTGGATTTTTTGGCTGGGTTTAATGCCAAGTATTCTGCAAGAGGCGGCAACGACCTGAGTTGGGTTTTTGGAGTTGACTCAGGGCGACCGATCAGTGAAGGGAATTTGATGCGGAGTTCTGTCGACTCCTGGTTCATGCGAGTGGAGGCCTGGAGGGCGAGTAGGCCCAGGTGGAGAGGTTCTTGAGAGAACTTCGAGCTGATTTGAGGACTTGCTGTAGAGCGAGTAAGTTTGCCACGAGGGCGGAGCTGGCTGAGATTGCTGCGACGGTTAAAGAGGACCTGAGAGAGCATGTGGTGGTGGTTAATCCTCCTGTTCAGCAGAGAATGTCACAGTAGCAGGTAGATCCGAACAAGGGCGGTAAGCCTGCGCAAGGACAGAAGAGGAAGTGGGAGAGCACTTTGGAACCGAGTCAGAGGGTTCAGGGTGGTCTGAGATGCTTCGGGTGTGGGAGCATGGATCATAGGATGGATGAGTCTCGGGATAGTACGTTAGGGTTCTTAGGCACATGAGAATTACGCAGGGACCTTAGTAGTGGGCGGGTGTGAGTCCCACGGTTGTTGATTCTGGAGCAACGAATTGCTACATTACTCCGGAGTGTGCGGATAGCAGCGGGATCCAAGTGGTTCTAGGGAGACGTCGGGAGTAGTTAGAGTGGTTGGTGGGAAGTCGTTGGCTACTTTCAGGCGGGCTCGTGGAGTGAATGCTCTGGTGGCGGCGAGTTGATGTCCGCAGATCTGATTATCAGTCCGGTGGAGTTGTATGATGTCATCTTGGGGATGGATTGGCTGGATCGGTATAGGGTCCATCTTGATTGTTTCCGGGGACTTAGTTGAGTAAGTGTAGTTTCTGGTAGCGAGAGATGGGTTTTCTCGGCCATATTGTGTCGGCAGAGGGAGTTTCTGTGGATCCGGCTAAGATTGAGGCTATCAGAGGGTGGCCTACACCGAGGAATGCGACGGAGATCGGGAGTTTTCTCGGGTTAGCTGGGTATTATCGGAGGTTTATCAAGGGTTTTGCGAGTATGGCGCAGGCAATGACGAAGTTGACGGGGAAGGATGTCCCTTTTGTGTGGTATTCAGCTTGCGAGAAGAGTTTTGGGAAGCTAAAAGAGATGATGGCTAGTACACCAGTTTTGGCGTTGCTTGATCCGGGTGAGCCTTACGTGGTGTATACGGATGCATCGGGAGTTGGTCTGGGTTGCGTCTTGATGCAGCCGAGGAAGGTAATTGCATATGCTTCGCGGCGGTTGAGGAAGCATGAGTGCAACTACCCTACTCATGAATTGGAGTTGGCTGCGGTGATCTTCGCCTTGAAGATTTGGCGATCTTATCTTTATGGCGAGAAGGTCCAAGTATTCACAGACCATAAGAGTCTAAAGTATTTCTTCACTCAGCCAGAGCTGAACCAGAGACAGAGACGCTGGATGGAGTTGGTAGCAGATTATAATCTGGAGATTGGGTACCATCCGGGTAAGGCTAATCTGGTGGCTGATGCTTTGAGTCGGAAGCGAGTTGCTTCGGCTCAAAAGTAGGATTTGGAGGAGTTAGCGAGTGAGCTCAGTACATTGAGGTTGTGCGTGATCTCACAGGAGCCGTCGGGGTTGAGGCAGCTAACCAAGAAGATGTGTTGAGCAAGGTTGGGAAGCTCAGGAGAAGGATCAGGGGTTGATTGATGCTTCTCGGGTTGCAGGTTCAGAGTATCAGGTCTCGGTGAATAGGACGATACTAGTGAGCGGACGGGTTTATGTAGCCAGGAATGAGAGTCTCGGGCAAGAGATTTTGAGAGGGGCTCGTTTGAGCATGTTGACGATTCATCCGAGAGCGACCAAGATGCACAGAGTCTGAAGAGGTATTATCTTTGGGTCGGGATGAAGAAGGATGTGTGTGCTGGATTATGGTGGTCTTTGGGCAGATCATCTGAACCTGGTAGAGTTTGCGTATAACAACAGCTATCAGGCGGGTATCGGGATGGCTCAATTTGAGGCTTTGTATGGGAGGCCGTGTAAGACACCATTATGCTGGACTCAAGTGGGGGAGAGGAGCATGTTTGGTGCGAGTTTCGTTCAGGAGACGACGGAGAAGATCCGTGTCTCGAGACTGAACATGAAGGAAGCTCAGGATCGGCAGAAGTGTTATGCCGATAAAAAGAGGAAGGAGTTGGAATATGAGCTGGGAGATCTGGGGTATCTCAAGGCAGATAGATTGAGGGATCCTAACAGATCCATTTCGGAGAATAAGTTAGGTTCGAGGTTTATGGGTCCGTTCAGAGTTGTGTAGCGGGTCGGACCGGTAGCTTATCGTTTGGAGTTACCTCAGAACATGAAGGCTTTTCATATAAGGTCTTCCATGTATCGATGCTGCGGAAGTGTCTGTATGAGTTTGAGGAAGTGTTGGCTAGGGTCCCGGAGGATCTTCAACCCAACAAGAATTTAGAGGCGAGACCTGTGAGGATTCTCGAGAGGAGGGTCAAGATTCTGCGCCGGAGGAGGATACCGTGGGTGAGAGTCGTGTGGGACTGTGACGGTATTGAGGAGGAGACTTGGGAACCAGAGGCGAAGATGAAGACTAAGTTCTCGAAATGGTTCGAGAAGCAAGCAGAGGCTTGAGGAGTCTTTCATTTCGTTGGTTTCAGTCTTCTGGTTTGGTTGTAGCATGTGGCTACGGTTGCTGTATTTTCGTTTTGTTGTAACGATATACATCTTGTGTTTAATAAGATGGGATTTCTTATTATTTTGTGTTTCATAAGATGTGAGTTCTTATGAGGGTTTTTTAGGACGTGGAGTTCCTATGTCATGACAGAGTGTCATGAGGTTTGGACTATGAGATGTGAGTTCTTATAGTAGATGACCGGTGAGGGTCATATGTGTTGTGTTGTCTGGCAGCATGGACGTTCTATGGGAGTTACAGCTAGTCCATGGCTAGAGATCCTAGGGGCGGCGACCCTATGGGTAGTTAGGTTTCGTCCGTTCGCTAGGAGAGTTGGCTGGAAAGTAGAAGTCTTAGGTGGAATCGAGACTGGTCTATTTTCTAGAGGAGTCGGGAAGCAAGCCTTAGGTGGGATCGAGGTTTGACTGTTTCGGGACTCTAGCTGGCTAGAAAGTAGAAGTCTTAGGTGGAATCGAGACTGGTTTATTTTCTAGAGGAGTCGGGAAGCAAGCCTTAGGTGGGATCGAGGTTTGTCTGTCTCGGGACTCTAGCTGGCTGGAAAGTAGAAGTCTTAGGTGGAATCGAGACTGGTCTATTTTCTAGAGGAGTCGAGAAGCAGGCCTTAGGTGGGATCGAGGTTTGTTTCTCTCGGGACTCTGAGCTGGGGAATAGAGATCCTAGGTGGATCGGGATCTGTCTATTTCCTAGAGGAGTCTGGAAAGAAGGTTCTGCAGGACTTGTCTTTTCCAGGGACTCCAGATGACTCGCTGAGGGGTCATATACGATATTCTGCTGAGGGAATGTCATGAGAGCCACGTGAAGGAATTCGAGTCAATAGGTACTGATAGCCATGTTACAGAAGATGCCGGACATACCTGAGGGAACATGATTCTCTCTAGGGAACCAGTACAGTTTCCTGTATATATATATCTCGAGAAACAGATGAGATCTCTCCAGGGGACAATTGGTGTCTCCTGCTCGCAGAGCGTTTGACGGACTATGTGTTCCAAAGATATGTCAGCGGGGAGCAGACCAGCCTGACGGGTGGCTGCCCAGAGGGTGATTGGATGTAAGTGACGGTTTTGGCAAGGGTCAGGTATGTGTAACTTGTGATTCGAGGACGAATCCTTGTTAGTGGGGGAGAATTGTAACGCCCGTGAACCAAAAATGTGATTTTTGGTTGTGTGTCGATTGACACGTGTGTTTAATTCGCGAAGAAATATGTTTGCTGGAGCTGTGTCGCGCGACACAAGAGGTTTGTGTTAAGCGACACATGCTTAAATTGGACCGTGTGGTTTTGATTTCTGATCGGGTTTGGTTTGGGTTGGTTTAGGGAACCTAGGGTTCCGTATTTAAGCAGAGAAAAGCGTTTTCTCTTGGGGTTGGCCGAAAATTTAAGCAGAGAAAGAGTTTTAGAGAGTTATGTGAGAGAAGTGTTTTTCTTGAGAGAGAAAGAGTTCTGCTCGGGTTTTTGGAGGAGATGATTGGCGGGGAAGATCGGATCGGATCAGAGTGAAACTTGGAGGGTAAGTTCTCCACTCTCTAAGTTTGATTCAAGAGAAAACGGTTTGTAAATAGGATTAGTATTTTGAGAGTTATCGTTGTTTTCCCGTGAGATGGTTTTGCAGTCTCGAGTTTGTGATCCAGTCCGCTTCGAGGGGGATTCCTGTCGAACCAGAAAGAATCAGGAGACGTTCCTTATGCCGTTGTAAAACTCTCTCTGTCTAGTTTTTTTATTAGGTTTCGGATCCTGATTTGGAGGTAATCTCCGTTCTCTGTGTTCATTTGATTTCAGAGTGTTGTTTCTGAAATCTCTGTTTTGTCAGTTTCGATTAGCGAGATTGCAGGCTATTTTTCCGTCGATCTGTTTGGATTTAGGAGACGTTCTATACACCGTTGCGAAGCTCTTGGTGTCTAGTTTCCATATCAGGTTTCAGACCTTGATTTGGTGAAGGGAGTCGTGAGTTATTTCCTTCTGTTCGTGTCGTGCCGTGTGTTCCTTGTTTTCCTCGTTTCAATCCGTTGTCGAGGTGAGTGCGCGACCATAAACTCTCGGGAAGTAGGATTGTATGGTATGATTGTTTTTTTTCGTTCCTTGGTTGGATTTGGCGTTGTTTGGTTGATTTCGATGCAGGTTTCGATGAAAAGGGACTGGGATTCGAGCCATGAGAGGATGAGGCTCGGACTCAGGTTCTGCGCGACGTGTCGCGCGATACATTTAAGCGTGTCACGCGACACAGCGCAATTCTGCACGTTTTGCGTGTCATTTGCTTGTCTTGTTCACTGCTGTTTGATAACCCCGGTATTGTATGGTTCTATTACTGAGTACATGATCTGTAGATGGGAGGACCGCCTCACTAAGTATTTATGATAATACTTACGCATCTCTTTTTGCCATGTGATGCAGATAAAGACAAAGTGTGATCGTGGAATCAGGGCGAGGACGGGATGATGGATCTAGTGGCTCGTCGTTGTGTGTTTTAATTGAATTGCTAGGTTGATAGTAATTCATATTATAACGGGTTAGGTTGTTGGAATATTGGTTGACTGTTTTGAATGATTGGTTAAATTGATAATGGAATTGTTTGGTTTAAAGGTTTAGTTTGATTTCCGCTGGTTATTTGTTGACTTGTGAAAATTTATTGGATTATTGAGGATTATCATTTATGGGAATGATAATCTGATTCAATGTATAAAAAAAACGGGTCGGGTTATTTTTTTTTTGTATTATCTTTTCAAAGAAAGTATGATGATATGAATATTACAAATGAGCGTCGAAACATCTCTTTATATAGGCGGTAAAATAAGATTTACTGAGCGTGCATAGTAATAATGGGGTCCACATGAATTATACTTACACGTAAAACTTCTTCTGTAGTTTGCAACTGCGTGTATTTTGACTTTTACAACACTCCCCATTGGAGACCAGTATCACTATGTTTATTACGTCGTATCTTATGTTGCCTTATTAAAAACTTTTCTAGGAAAACCTAGTGGGAAAAAAAACATAGAAAGAGAAAAAGAGTGCGACCACGCAAGCTCCCCCTCGAATGATCAAGCTTAGAGATCTCGTTGATGACGCATTCCAATGTCATAGACATGCTTCTTAAATACCGAGGTAGGTAGTGATTTTGTGAAGAGATCTGCAACATTGTCGCATGATCGGACATATCTCACTTCATTGTCTTTATTATTCTTAAGCTCTTGGGTGTATGAGATGAATTTTGGAGGGATATGTTTGGTTCTATCAGTTTTAATATATCCTTCCTTCGTTTGGGCAACGCATGCGACATTATCTTCCTATAAGATTGTTGGCTTCATGTTTACGAGTAATCCATTGTAGGATCGGATGTGTTGACATATTGACCTTAGCCATAGACATTCTCTACTTGCTTTATGGAGTGCGATAAGCTCAGCAAGATTCAAAGAAGTAGCTACAAGTGTTTGCTTCTGGAAACGCTAGAATATAGAGGTGCCTCCAACCGTGAAAACGTATCCTGTTTGTGATCTTGCTTTGTGCGGATCTGACAAATATCCTGCATCTGCAAAACCAATCCTTTGACCTTTTAAATTTTTAGGATAAAACAATCCTAAATCAATCGTCCCTTGAAGGTATAAAAAAACATGCTTAATCCCATTCCAATGTCTTCGTGAAGGAGACGAGCTGAATCTTGCCAACAAAAAATGATATATCAGGTCGAGTACAATTTGCAAGATATATGAGAGCTCTGATTGCACTAGATACGGTACTTCAGGACCAAGTATCTCCTCATTTTTCTCATGCGGTCGATATAGATCATTTTCGACTTGGAGTGATCTAACGACCATAGGAGTACTCAATGGATTTGTCTTATCCATATTGAATCGTTTTAGCACTCTTTTGGTATATGTAGATAGGTGCACAAATATACCCTTTTAAGAATGTTTGATTTGTAAACCAAGACAATACTTTTTCTGTCCGAGATCTTTCATCTCAAAAATCCTTTTTGATGCTTTCTGTATTTCTCCTTGAGTTCCAATTATATTTAGATAATCAACATAGACCGCAATAATCACAAATCCATATGTTGTTTTCTTGATGAAAACACATGGACATATTGGATTATTCACGTATCCTTCTTTTGTTAAATGCTCACTGAGACAATTACACAACATACGTCTAGATTGCTTTAGCCCATATAATGATCTTTGCAATTTAATTGCACATAACTCTTTGGGTTTGGAACTTAATGCTTCTGGTATTTTAAACCCATTAGAAATTTTCATATAGATATCGGTATCTAATGATCCATACTGATAAGCAGTAACAACATCCATGAGATGCATCTCTAGGTTTTTGCAAGCTACTAGACTCATCAGGAATTTAAACGTTATTGCATCCATGACGGGATAATAGGTTTCCTCATAATCTATTCCAAGTATTTGAAAAAAACCTTGAGCCACAAGACGAGCTTTGTATCTCGTGATTTCGTTTTCTTCATTTCGTTTTCGAACAAAAACCCATTTATATCCAACCAGCCTTACATATACAGGTGTAAGTACAATTGGTCCGAATACACTTCATTTGCTCAATGAATCAAGTTCGGCTTGGATGGTTTCTTTTCATTTTTCCAGTCATTCTTCTTTTTACATTCAAACACGGACTGAGATTCTGGATTTTCGTTTTCTTCGTTTATCTCTTTCGACAAAAGGTATAAGAAAACGTCATCCACAATATCCATTTCGTTTCGATTCCAAAATTTTCCGTTATGAATGTAGTTGATAGAAATCTCATGATTTTCTTTAGGTTCATGATATTCTACATCATCATTCATTTCATGATGTGACTTTTCCAAAATATTTTCTGCTATTTTGGGAACATCAACTTGTTCAATTTCCCTTCGTTTTCTTGGGTTTTTATCCTTAGAGCCAACAGGTCTTCCACGCTTCAAGCGTGTTTTAGACTCACGTGTATCATCTGCTATTCCATGTTCTTATGGAATCTGAAACAATCCGACCCTTTTTTTTTTTTTTAAATAATAGCATCGAATTAGTATTCCCATAAATACTAATCCTCAACATGCTAAATTCTCACAATCACAATTAACCAATGGAAATCAATTAACCACGATAATCCAATAACTTAATCAATTTCATAAACCACCCTAAACAATTATTCAATACAATTCAATAACCACCATATCAATTCCAACTTAACCATTCTAAACCGTTCATCAATTCCAGAATTACTAACACCCTAGCAATTCTAACAACATGCATCACGCAACCGAGACACTAGATCATTCTCTCTTCCCGGCCTTGATTCCACGATCACCTCTTTTCTTTACCAGGGTTATCAAACAGCAACATAGCAAATAACAAACAACATGAACAGGACAACGGCTTCTGTGTTGATCGACACAGCCTCTAGGTGTCGATCGACACTCGACTGTCAACTGCGTCGATCGACACAACCTCTAGGTGTCGATCGACACAGACCTGCAGAATCCTAAGATTGAACCTTTCCTCTCATGGCTCAATCTCAAGGACTTAGATCACGATCCTTTGCAAACGGATTGAAACGAGGAAACAAGGCACTCCCGACACGACCCGAACAGAAGGGAATAACTCGCGAATCCCTTTACCAAATCAAGGTCTGAAACCTGATCTGGAAACTAGACACCAAGAGCTTCGCAACGGTGTATAGAACGCCTCCTAACTCCAAACAGATCGACGGGAAAACAGCCCGCAATCTCACTAATTGAAACTCCAAATCAGGATCCGAAACCTAATACAAAAACTAGACAGAGAGAGTTTTCCAACGGCATAAGGATCGTCTCCTGATTCTCTCTGGTTCGACGGGAATCCCCCTCGAAACGGACTGGATTGCAAACTCGAGACCTCCAAGTTTCACTCTGATCCGATCCGATCTTCCCCGCCAATCATCTCCTCCAAAAACCCGAGCAGAACTGTTTCTCTCTCAAGAAAAACACTTCTCTCACAAAACTCTCTAAAAATCTTTCTCTGCTCAAATTTTCGGCCAACCCCAAGAGAAAACACTTTTCTCTGCTTAAATACGGAACCCTAGGTTCCCTAAACCAACCCAAACCAAACCCGATCAGAAATCAAAACCACACGGTCCAATTTAAGCATGTATCGCTTGACACAAACCTCTTGTGTCGCGCGACATAGCTCCAGCAAACATATTCCTTCGCGAATTAAACACACGTGTCAATCGACACACAACCAAAAATCACATTTTTGGTTCACGGGCGTTACATAATCTCAGTCCGAGCAGAAACATTTGCAGGTGGAACGTGTGACTTAGTTACCATTTTAGTATCTGCAAAAGCATCAGGTAATTGATTTGCTATACTTTGCAAATGCAAAATTCGTCGAACTTCGAGTTCCGACTGTTTCGTAGGAGGATCGAGGTGTAATAAAGATGGTACGCTCCACTTTATATCCTTTCCTACTTGTTTGTTTTCTCCCCCTAGAACTGGGAATTTTTTTCATCAAAATGGCAGTCGGCAAACCGTGCCGTAAAATCATCACCAGTTTGAGGTTCTAAGTATCTTATAATGGATGGTGAGTCATAACCAACATATATCCCTAGCGTTCTTTGTGGTCCCATCTTTGTACGTTGTGGGGGTGCTACATGCACATACACCGCACAACCAAAAATCTTTAGATGAGAAATATTTGATTCATGACCAAATACTAGTTGTAAAGGGGAATGTTTATGATATGCACTTGGTCTTACTCGGATAAGTGTTGCAGCATGTAAAATAGCATGTCCCCATACAGAGATTGAGAGTTTTGATCTCATGATCAACGGTATTGCAATTAATTGCAGACGTTTAATTAAGGATTCAGCCAAACAATTTTGTGTATGAACATGAGCTACAGGATGTTCAACATCAATCTCCGTTACCATACAATAATCATTAAATACTTGAGATGTGAATTCACCAACGTTATCCAATCTAACTCTCTTAATAGGATAATCAGGAAACTGAGCTCTCAGTTTGATAATCTGAGTTATAAACCTTTACAAGTGCTAAATTTCGAGACGATAATAAACAAACATGTGACCATCTGTTGTATACGTCAATTAACACCATAAATAGTGGAAGGGTCCACATGGTGGATGTATTGGTCCACAAATATCGCCTTGAATTCGTTCAAGAAATTTTGGTGATTCTTTATCGATTTTAGTTGGGGATGGCCTTATGATCAATTTTCCAAGAGAACATGCAGCACATGTCTTTCTATTCCCCTGATATATCTCCTCGATTTTCAGTGGGTGACCATGTGAGTTCTCTATGATTTTTCGCATCATCGAAGTGCCAGATGACCAAGGTGATCATGCCATAATGTAAAATCTTCTGGATTTTGTTTAATTGCAAGATGCGACTCTATCGCATTTATGTATGTATGATGAAAACCAGAAGAAAACTTTGGTATTTTCTCTAAAATTTGCCTTTCTCCAGATTTATCAGAAGTCATGAACATATACTTCTTTCCATTCTCAGTTGCGGACTGAGTGTCAAAACCTTGACGATATATGTCATTAAAACTCAACAAATTCTTTTTCGAATTCGGAGAAAATAAGGTATTACTTATGGAAAACTTTTTTCTATTCGACAACGTAAACTTGGTTTTACCAGTTCCTTCAATCAAATCTGCATGACCCGATATTGTATTCACAATGATTCTCGTTGGTTTTAATTCAGAGAAATATTTTATATGTCTCAGAATAGTGTGCGTTGTTCCAATATTTGGTAAGCAAATTTCTCTAATATTTTCTTCGGATACCGTTCTGTTTGTTTTGCTGCCCATTTTTGTAATCAAGATAAACATCAATAAAAGAAAGTAAATTCATTAATTTAAAAGAAATCACACAATAATTATACATTAACTTGTTGTTAAAAACAACATTATTTTTTCAAACAACGGAAAAACATAATATTATACATGGCATAAGGAGAGACTATTCAGTAGTCTCATTACAAGCATCTTAGTTATCCGTAAGGTTGGTCATTTAGGTATCATTCTCAAAGTCTGAAATGTCGAGATGTGTATCACCTTCAAGGTATTCCATAAGGTTCACTTTCTTTCCTTTGCCCATCACAGACTCTTGGTACAATTTGCAAAGATGCAAAGGAGTTCTACACACTCGAGACCAATGGCCTTTGGATCCACATATGTAACAAATGCCTTCACGTTTCTGGGTGGCATTTCCTTGTGGATTATAGTATTTTCCACGTCCACGATTGAATCGACCACCACGACCCCGGTTGGTTTGAATTCCTCTCCCTGGATATCTCACATCCGTTTGCTCTGGATTTTTCACATCCATTGCGTTCATTTCATGGATAGCAACGGTACCTACAGGTCGAGCGTTGTGGTTTTTGATAAGAAGCTCATTATTCCTCTCAGCTAACATGAGTGCCACAATCAGCTCGGAAAACCTCCTGTATCTGAAGTTCCTGTATTGTTCTGCAAGAATATAGTGCTCCTTGTGGAATGTAAGGTAAGTTTTCTCGAGCATCTTTTCTTCGCTCACAGGCTTACCGCAATATTCCAACTGAGACACAATTCTTAACATGGCGGAATTTTACTTATCCACTTTGTCAAAATCTAGGAACCTCAACTTTGCCCACTCGTCAAGAGTATGTGGGAGAGTTATTGCCCTCTGGTTGTCAAACCTTTCTTTTAGAGTTTTTTACAACTCTACAAGGTCTTTTAATCAGCGTCAGATTTTCAACTAAATGTTTTCTCAGAAAAATTATCGCCCTTGCCTTTTCAGGGGCAGACGATTCATTTCCTTATCTAATGGTATCCAATAGACTGTGAACTTAGATGAAACTCAGCATTAGTGGACCATGCTATGTAATTTGCCCCAGTGATTTGGAGAGCTGAGATCTTAAGGTTCTCAATGTTTGTCATTTGTTTCTATAACAAAATCATAAAATGTTATTAGAATTTCATTAATTAAAATGTGCCTACCAAATTAATAATAAAAACAATTACAAGAAACATTATTGCATACATAGCCAAAGCAACACTCATGGTGTACTCTTCAGGAATAAATTCACCAACGTAAATACCGTAAATGCAAGCAAAAATAATAAATCCTATAACAATTAAGAAAAAGCCAATCATCTTCATAGTTTGAAAAGAGAAGAGATTGAAATTTTGAGTGAAATGAAAAAATGAAAAATAAGTGTATTTATAGATTAAAAATCACTGTTCATAACCGTTTACAAGCCGTTTTAAAAGTAAAAAATATTTTGAAAATTTTCTTTGTGACCGTTGTAAATTCGGATGAGAAAGAAAAATTAATCTGAAAATATTAATAATCAATAAGATAAATTTACTAGTTCAAAAATTTAATTTTATAAATAGGTGATTAATCATTTTATATAATAATCATAAAATAAACAGTAATAACAAAGTTATGGTGACAGAGTCATCGACGTCAGAACAATACATAAATTATTAGACGACAAAGAGAGGTATGGTGATAGTGTCATCCACATCTATTAACAAATAAATAAATGATTAAAACAATAGATAAATTACCAGGTGGTTAAGCCGGCCATAAGTAAATAATTAAAGCAGTAAATAAATAAATTATGATGTGTAAAGCAACCATAGTATAAATTAGTATGGAGGCGGTAATCCACACACCATAACAAAGAATAAATAATGGTGTCTAAAGCAGCCACAATAAATTAATATGGAGGCGGTAATCCGTACACCATAATAAATAATAAATAATGATGCATAAAGCAACCACAATTATACAATATGGTGGTGGTAGTCCGCACACCATATGATATAATAATTATGCATATGAAAATTGAAATTATAGAGTGATCGTGCTGATAACGTGTTATAAAAGTAAATTATTGATTTATGGTGAAGAAATTTTTAAGAATAAGAGAAAGATTTATACCCTCAGAAAATTAGACATTCAGAAAGAGAGAACGAGAGATTTTATTATCTTTTCAAATAAGTTCTGATGATATGAATATTACAAATGAGCATCGAAACATCTCTTTATATAGGCAGTAAGATAAGATTTACTGTACATGTATAGTGACAATGGAGTCCACATGAATTATACTTACACGCAAAACTTCTTCTACAGTTTGCAACTGCATGTATTTTGACTTTGACAACACTCCCAACATTTCTGTTATATTTGTTCATGTTGCGTCTTTTGTTTTTTAAAGCCACTATTATAGCAATTTCTCCGTCTATTTCATAAAACTTTTTGTTTTTTAAGTCACAATTAAAAGCAAAAGTTTTTATAAGGGGTGCTTGACAACACTTTTTTAAGGCTTTAGAATAAACAAAAGTTTTCAAAGACAGATTTTTGCCAAGTATGATTTATTGTTTTTATTTTTTTTTTAAGTCTCTGAAACTTGGCTTTTTTTTTTTTCTCGTTTTATAGATTTTTTCTAAAGCCTTGTTGGAGTCGTTTTAATTTTGAGAAAATAAATAATTTAAATGATTTCTTTTCTCTCTTTTTCCCAATATCATTTTAAGCTCTTGTTAGATTTATATATAGTTTATGAATAAAAAATTTCGATTGTTAATTATTATCCTTTTTTTCTTATTCTTTTGAGATCCATTTTTAGATAAATCAATAAATTATTAAAATTTCACAAAATGAATAAAAAAACATTTTTTTTAAATAAATTCTCTAATTTTTTTTAATTAAAAAATATTTTAAAGAGATCACTTGTTATAAATACTATGACATTATGAGTTCTGTTTAAAAGCTAACCAAGGGATATTTTTTCACACTTATAAGTAGTTTTAGATATTTTCAGGTTTGGAGAACCAACAAATATGACATCGTCATCATTTTCCCATAAAGTTAAGGTATGATATTAATGATTTATGTGTTGTTTTTCGAGTAATTTATATTTTAATATTAGTAGATATACAATTTATTTTTCAAGTTTTTAAGTGGTCGAACGAGACTACATGCATGTTACTGCATTTATAAGAAGGATTTAGAAACTCGAGAGTTTCATCCAAATGTTTTTTACTTTATTTCACTTCTTGATGAAGCTTTTGGTTATTAAACCAAAACATGAAATATAAATATAAAAAAGTATTTATTTTAAATACATTATTATCAGATTTATGTCATAACTGACATTTAAAAAAAAAAAAAATTATCTACAAACAATCTATATATATATAATAGCAAATTTTTCTCTCCATCTAAGGTGTCCACATAGGCAAAAGATTTTTTTACAATTAATTGTAGTTTTAACTTTCATTTAATTCATGTTTATGTATATTTATTGTTAATTATAGCTAATAAAATATCTAATTAAATAAAAAACGAAAATAAGTCAATAAATAACTAAAAGTAGTATATATAATTTATTTTTTTGTTAAACATATAAAATTATTTGAGTATTTTATTGTTGTAAATATAAAATTACAACAATAAATATATTTTCTTATGAGCTTATGATAACGATAAAATTTTATATATTCAATTTCAAAAATTGAAAATATGTAAAATGAATATACATATAAGAACAGATGAATAAAAATATAAACGACATCAAAGAAACTAAATAATAAATAATATGAGTGTCAAACGATTGTTAAGAGACTGTTGACAAAAAAAATAATTGTTAAGAGACTGTTGACAAAAAAAAAGATTGTTAAGAGACTGTTGATCTATAGAGAAAGAATATATATTATTTCACTAAAAGGATATTGAACCATCTTATTAAAGATGAGATAATAAGATAAAAATTTGGAATATATGATTTTGTTCATAATGTCATATTTGAATTTCATGGAAGTATGAAAGAAAAAAATTAAAGTGTTATATATTTAAAATATATAAGAGGCATAAATTGGTTTAAGAAAAAAATCGCACATCGCGCGAGTTATATTCTACTAAAAATAACTAAATGAATGATTAAAAGTAGCATAAAATTGTAAATGGTTAAATCAATTTTTTGTTTTTAAGTGTAATAAAATTGTATTACTCATGTATCACGCGAACCATAATTTAGGATTATTTGAGTATTTTATTTTCTAAATAAAAATTACAATAATGAATATATTTCATTTATATTGTAGTTCATTAGAAAGTAATCAAAATATTATGAGTTTATATATAAGAGCGATGAATAAAAATATAAATGAACGAGATGAGATAACAGAAAAAAAAAATAAAAAAATTTATGTTTTTTATTGAATCATCATAATTGTGCTTCAACCGATTGTCAGGAAGTTGAAAGTTTAAAAAGAAAGAGAATATATGATTTCACTAAGAGAAATTTTGAAAAATTAACTTTCATTAATAGATGAGAAAAATATTTTATTCAAAAAGAGGATATTGGATAATTTCACTAAAGATGAGAAAATAAGGTGAAATTTTGAAAAATAAGATTTTATTCAAAATGTTATATTTGAGTTTTTTCGAAAATATAAAAGAAAAAGTTTGAGAACGTTGTAATACCATATTTTAAAATAAATATAAAAAGAGAATGTTAAGAAATGACACTATTCAAAAATGCCATTTTTAAAAAAATCTTTGCATAAATGCTACTTTTCAAAATTATTTACTCACTATATTATTTATGTTTGAATTAATTAAACTGTATTAGTGGCACATGAAAAATAGTATTTTAAAAAATCTTAAGTTTTGATACATTTAAATTAAAAAATTAATGGTGACATTATTCATAAATTGTACAACAAAATACATGGGCAATGATATATGATTTTTATGTAAAAATGTACGTACAATAGAATCTATATAAATTAATACTCTTTAAATTAATAATCTCTATAAAGTAATAAAATTCTCCGGTCCCGAATCGGGCAAATGTAAAAATTTACGAAATTTTGATAAGATGATAAGATAATATTTTTTTTGAAACCTATGTAAAATATGGTCCCAATAATAGTATAAATTAATAATCTTATATAATTATGCATATATGACTATGATAATGTACCAAAACATGACTTTAATGGTTTTTGTTGACATAAAGTTGTATCTTGTTAGAAAGTTATCTTTAGATTTATTTTTTGTTTTTAGAATTGTTTTGTAGGTATGTATAAAAAATTTGTGAAAAATGATAGACAAAATAATTGATTCTTTACACATAATTCTTCATAAATGTATTCATCATGATAATAACCATGATTTTTCTAAATTTTGTACATAAAAACATGTATCATTTTAATTGAATAGTGTATTATGATGTTAACATTCATTCTATTTCGATAATCAAATATTTTAATCATAATTTTAAGTTAATTCATGTCATTTTTGCAAAAGATTCAAGTAAATTCTTTGATATAGCATCATTCGACGAAAAAGAATTAAGAGAATTATTACCTAAAATATATTTCTTTCTATAAATTAATATTTATTAATTTATCAATTAATTAATATCTCTATAAATTAATAAATTTTCAAAGTCCCAACATTATTAATTTATAGAGGTTTTACTGTAGTTCTACACCATAATCCAAGAAAAATACATATTTAATAATTTAATATTTGAAAAAATGTTTTTAGCCCAAAAAATCTAGAAAATATTATTTTTAAGTTTTTAAGAAAACATAAAAAAATAGCATGTATAAATTAACTTTCTATAGCTATATTAGTGTCTTACGAAAAAAATGATAAAAGTAAATATATTGATCTATGCGTTGCACGATTATAGTTAGAATATGTTAGAAGATTGGATGGAGCTATATTGCAATAAATTAATATAATAATAAGTTCTCATAACCTAAAAAATATTTATTTAAAATCAATGCCAAATTGAAAGAATTTTGTTTTTTTTAACAAATTTTCACACCTAAATTGATAATTAACCATATGATATTAGAATGTGTTAATGAATTTAAAAAAGATACTTACATACTAACATAAATACTTACCAATACACTCTATACATGATATATGTACAAAACATAAGAAAATAGTACAAGAAAATCAAAAGAAACCAAACTCGCGCGCTGCGCGAGTCCAATCCTAGTTATTAAAATAAATGTCACAGTTTCTACAGCTTCCATTACCAAACAGAGTTTTATTAATATTTAAAGTAACAATCACAACATTTACAACCAAAATCTCTGCAGCCAATAGTCTTTAACAAAAATCTACATTGAAAGACTTAAAAAACACTTGTCAAGCACCCCCGTAGTCATTTTTAAAATAAAAGTCTACATCCAAAAGTTTTTTAAGTTACAACCAATCATCCCCATAGTCGATTTGTGACAGATTAATATTATTCCTCTTGAACAAAGTCATGACATATCAAGATATAATCCATGACAATTTATAACACTTAAGACTTAAGAGAGCCAATGAATTCCAAAGTTGGAGAAAAAACTCACCTGAAAATGAAAACGGTTGTGGATTTCTCTCCAACCCCAATTGCACTCAATAGAGCCCGAGAAATAGTTCCAAATCAGAAATGCAGCAGCAGACAAAATATAACAAGTCAAAAACTCAAAACTTGACATCACACCACACCATCGCTTATAGTGTCCAAGTTATAAGCAATGGATACAAACAAATTATGGAAGCTAATGTGGTGAGAAATAAGCTTCACTATTAGTTAAAAGCAAAAAAATAAAAATAAACTTGGTTTCCCTTCTCGTTGCTACATTTCCTATGTAAACATACTTTAAGACTAAATCAAGTATATTTGTAAAATTTTCGTTATGAATTCATCCTCAAACAACGATTTACTTTTACCATTATTTTAGGTTCTTATTTAACCAATGTCAACTATATTAAACAAAATAAGGTATAAATGCCTACATGCATAAAGAGAAAGAATGTAATAAGGTATTACAGGAATCCTTGAACATAGAGACAGAATAATTCTTACCATGATTAACCATGATCTGTTGGTCTCATAAGCCCAGTCTCAAAGCCCAAAAACAATAAAATAATCAGTTTTCAGTCTCAACCCAAATAAAACGTCTCAGTGGGCTGAGACTTTTGCTGGGTCTCAAAGAGCCACGTGTCGCGTCGGCATTGGTCCATGGCAAGATTTCGTCGCCTGGAAGCAGAGAAGGAAAAAAAAAAATCATTTTCTCGACACATTGTTTTCTCTGCTTGGGAGAGAAAACGCCGGCGATTTGTTGGGCGATTTCGCCGTCGATGTCGTCGGAGAAATCTCTCCGTCGATTCCTCTCTTCATCTTCTCTTCTCCCTGTTCGCGAAACCCTAGCTCTCTCTCTCTCTCTCTCTCTCTCTCTCTCTCTCTCTCTCTCTCTCTCTCTCTCTCTCTCTCTCTCCTGGAAGCAGATCGCCGGTGATTCCATCGCCTGGAAGTAGATCGCCGGTCGTCGCAGGTACTTCTTCTTCTCCTCCTTCTTCTCTTCTTCTTTGTTTCGAAGCCTCTGATGATGACTCTTCGTTTCTCAAAGCCTCTGATCTGATTTCTTCTTCTCTCCTCTGTGTCTGCATGTATCCGATACACCGGAGACTGGAGCTTGAAGAATCCTGCGACGACTGGAGCTTGAAGAATCCAGCGACGACGACCCCAGGTAAACCCTTCACCTTCCTCTGCGAGAGTGTTGTTATGAACTTAGTGTGATTAATCCATTGTTTATGCATTTGCTTGACTTGTATGTGTGTAGTTTGCAATTTCATCTATATCATCTCTGTATCAGAAAGTTTTGGAGCAGAAATGTTGATTTAGACAGATCAATGTTAAACAGAAATGTTGATTAGGATTCTCTGATTGTGTTTCTTGTTTTGTACTGATTAGTGGCTAGCTTATTTGATGATATGGCTAGTTTATCAATGTTAATTACTTGATCAATGTTAAACAGAAATGCTTGAGTAGCAACCTTTGATATTGTGTTTCTTACTTGATCAATGTTAAAGTGTTTTGTTACTTGATCAATGAACATAAATGTTGAGTCAAGTTGATAAAAACGTATAAGTGTAAGTACAAATGTTGATGGTATAAGTGTAGTGTTTGAAACTGAATTAGTTTCATTCAAGTTGATAAAAACGTACAAACTCTCTTGAATTGATTGTGATTGATATCTGATTTCTTTAACTCTCTTGAATTGATCTCTGATTTATGGTTGCTCCTTTAACTCTCTTGAATTGATCTCTGATTTATGGTTGCTCATTTAACTCTCTGTATTAAAACTAAGAAAAACTTTTAAAACTTAACTAAAACTAAAACTTAGTTAAAAACTTAACTAGATGACTTTGAGGACTTGTGATCTCAAAGAACCCTCAGGTTAAATGCTAAAACTGAGTTAGGTTGAGTAAAAATTTTAAAACTGAATTGATTGTGATTGATAGAGATTAGGTTGGTCATTTATGGGCAACTCTCATTTCTGTCTTAAAGTTTTACTCAACTACCTTACTAAAAACTTTTAAAACTTGAAGTGGCTTCATTATTAGTGTTTATAGCTTTGCTTAAAAACACTCCCTAACCGAAAACATAATCCACACACTTGACCTTTCAAAACTGCTCATTTGTAGCTAAGTAAATGGATACTTCCATTCCATTTAGTTCATCTTCCTCCTTTCTTGATCTCTTGAACAGCCAACAAGAGATCAATTTATCCGAAACATTAACACCTAATACACCCACAAATCCCATTCTACAGAGAGCCAAAAAGACAGTAACTAAAACCAGATGGTCTGATGTAGAAGAGATAACTCTTGTCTCTGCTTGGTTGAACACAAGCAAAGATGCTATCGTGGCCAATGACCAGAGACCAGCTACATTCTGGACTAGAGTTGCTGAATTATATGCATCAAGTCGAGCTGTTGCCAAGCTGTGTATCCGGGAGAGCAACACTTGTAAGCAGAAGTGGTCAAAAATGAATGAACAAGTCCAGAAGTTTGCTGGGTGCTTTGACTGTGCGACAAGGCAAAAAACAAGTGGACAGAATGAAGATGATCTACTCGAGCTTGCTCACAAGATCTATTTGCAAGACCAGGGTAAGAATCTTGTCAGATTTGGCTTGGAGCATGTGTGGAGGATCCTTAAAAAAGAGGAGAAGTGGTGTAAGCTGAATCTAATCCCAAAAACTAATTCAAAAAAAAGTAAGCTTAATGACTCTTCTGCTTACTCCAACTCCACCGCTAACACTATCTGTATAAAGGAAGAGGAAATAATGCAGAGGCCAATTGGTGTGAAGGCTGCCAAGGCTACCAAGGCTGCAGGGAAGAAGAATCTTAAAGCTACGGCTGAAGAAGCAGTTAAAGCTACGGCTGAAGGTAGTCTGAAGGAGATTCAAGAAATGTGGGCTATAAAGGAGAAAGATTTTGTTATGAAGGAGAAAGAGTTAGCTATGAAGGCCAAACTTTCGGAAGCAAACATGCTAGAAACTCTCTTAGCCAAAACTGAACCATTAACTGAGGTTGAAATCACACTCAAAAACAAGTTAATCAATGAAATGTTTGGAATTTAGTCCAAGGTAAGATTGTGTTAATCAATGAAATGTTTGGACTTTGTTCTCTGGTTTTGGATTCTTTGTATTATTTTTGTCCGACTTTGTTATTTGGTTTTGATTGTGCAGATGATGCAGTTTGAAGAGGAGAAGGAAGGAGTAGTCACAACGCATTGGAAACGAAGCTTGATGTTTTTTAGTGTTGTAATGTAGTGTCACAAGTGTTGTAATGTAGTGTCACAAGTGTTGGTTTGTGTCACAAGTCTTGTAATGTAGTGTCACAAGTCTGTTTGTGTCACAAGTGTAGTAGTGTTTACAAGTCTTGTAATGTAATGTAGTGTCACGAAAATTTCTCCTTCTTCTTCGGCTATATAAATGAAATTCTCCTTCTTCTTTGTTTACAATTCTCAATCTCTTTGTAGAGTTTCTTAAAAATTTGAAACTTTGAAATTCTCCTTCTTCTTCAAAGTTCTCAATACTCAATTCTTTTTGTGCCCACAAAAGTCTTCAATTCAAATTCGAAACATTTCTTTAAAGTTTCGTTTTTTAAAATTCTCAACATTTCACTTTTAAAAACTCTCACAAATCTCTTCTTACAAGCAAAGACAACATGTCATCGGATCGTATAGATGAAATTTTCAATCAAACACTTAACGAAAATTTCAATCAAACTTTTGAAACGGGCCTCCAAAACCGCCTCGATGCTCACAGTCAACGTCAAGCGGCCAAAAAAGAAAGAAAAAAACGAGTACATATAGAAAGACAACGCGAGGAGGGCCACATGCGATTATGGAATGATTACTTCTGTGACGAGCCAGTTTACCCTGATGGTAAATTTCGCCGACGATTTAGAATGAACAAGCCATTGTTTATGAATATTGTTCAAAGACTCTCCAATGAAGTACCATTCTTTCAACAAAGACAAGATGCTACCGGAAGATTCAGCCTCTCTGCCATACAAAAATGTAGTGCCGCAATTCGGATGATGGCATATGGTATTGCAGCTGATGCGGTCGATGAATACCTCCGGGTCGGTGAAACAACCGCTAACCAATTTTTAGAATATTTTGTCGATGGAATTATCCATTTTTTTGGAGATGAGTACCTGAGGAAGGCTACACCACATGATGTCCAACGCTTACTACATATTAACAACTTACGGGGATTTCCCGGGATGGTAGGAAGCATTGACTGTATGCACTGGGAATGGAAGAATTGTCCCACGTCTTGGAAAGGACAATATGCACGTGGTCATGGAAAACCCACAATCGTTTTAGAGGCTGTGGCATCACAAGATCTATGGATTTGGCACGCATTTTTTGGACCTCCAGGTACCTGTAACGATATCAATGTTCTTGACCGTTCCCCTGTTTTCGATGATATATTACATGGTCGAGGTCCGCAGGTCCAATACGTTGTCAACGGACACCGATACGATATGGCTTACTATCTCACAGATGGTATATATCCAAAATGGGCAAGTTTCATCCAGTCAATTTCTCGGCCACAAACTCCAAAAGCATCATTATTTGCAAATTGTCAAGAAGCTGTAAGAAAAGATGTCGAGCGTGCTTTTGGAGTCTTGCAAGCTCGATTTGCAATTATTAGAAACCCGGCTCTTTCTTGGGATAAGTAAAAAATATCCAAGATAATGAGAGCGTCTATCATATTGCACAATATGATAGTCGAAGACGAACGAGACGAAGACACTCAATATGATATCTCAGAATTCCAAGAAGGAGAAGGAAGTGGAACTTCACGAGTAGACTACACGTATTCTGCAGAGACGTCTACAAATGTTAACAATCTGATGGCCAATCGAGCTCGACTTCGTGATGGAGTAGTGTATCGACAATTAAAAGATGATTTGGTTGAACACATTTGGCGAAAATTTGGCCCAACCGAAGACTAGACCCGATTAAATTTAGTTCTGAAACAAAATTAATGCATGTTTGTATCTTCTACATGTATGTTCAATAATTTGAATAAAATTTGTATGTTCTATATTTATGTTTAATAATTTAAAATTCAATAAAATTAAAAATATTTTAATTTTTTTTTTTTATGATACCCTATAAAGTCTCGTGGATAAACACCTTTTTTTTCTAAATTTTTAGAGAGACTCATTTCAACACTTTACGTTATATATATTAATATAATTAGGCAAATGAGACTTGCACCATCTCATGGATAATTATGCCCTGCTATGAACACAAATTGGTAACAAATTAGCTACAAAACAGAATTTCTTCAACATTTAGCTTTGCTTCTTCATTTACTTCGATAACATTGTGGTCTAAAAAAAAAGCCGAAACAGGTAACAACTAGAGATTGATTGATGTCTATCAACAATGATAACCAGTGAGTTTGAGTTAGAATGTTTCAGTTAATTCGAAAGTAATAATAAGCGATCCGTTTTCATTAAATTAAAAACAAAAAATGTTATAAATTAATCAAATGTAATTGTAATAGGAAATAGTTTCTTATCTTTTGTTAATGAATAAGATGAAAACAAAAAATAAGTTTCGGCCATTAATAACGCCATTCCGCGGAGGCAGAGTTACCAACTTTTATCGTAATATAGGTCTGAATGTTTCAATTGGGAAGGGCGGTTAGGGACATTTTAATGTTACCATTTATACAAATTTCTTTTGTGTGTTTCAATTTATTTTTAAAGTAAGTGTTAAATTTTTTTTTTAATGTTGTTATATTTTGTCAATTTAAACACTTATTATTTATTTTTAAAAAATTTAAAGTGTTAAAGTTTTTTAATTAAATTTAATAATTATAATATCCATCCCGCACTTATAATCGTCACCATTTAAATATTGATCCGCACCGTCTATTCCGCACTAACTGCATGTATCCCGCATAGTGCGTTTATCCAATACGCACTGCACTTGAATCTCACTGCAACTTCTAATCTACTTATCTCGCACCGCTCAATCTGCTATCACTATTTGAAACCTATGTTATTTTTTTTAAAGACCTTCATCAATTTCAACAAGGTTATTTCTCTTTTATTGAAAGTTTGAAACCGCGTTTTTAGGTTAAACAGAGTTTTAAACGGTTATTAATGGTGGTAGAAGAGAATTACCCGTGAGGACCAAGAATGGTTTGGTCAACATATAAATGGCCAAACTTAAGAATTTAAATGCCATTTTTTTTTTTGTGGTGACAAAAAATGAATATTTAGTCAAAACTAGACTTCCATAGATGTCAGTCTAGTCAACTTTCACTACATAAATTTTCACTAAATTTTGATTGTTGAAAAAGGAGTTAATAGATATTTTCACTAAATTAAGTCCATGATTTTAATGTTAAGATTTAGTGAAAATTTCTATTCACTTTCCCTTTTCACCGATTGTTCTTATGATTAGTTATAAGTAACCAAATTGTGACCGGGTTATTAATTAAATATATTTCATATGCCAAAAGAAAGTAATAAATTTAGTAAACGTCACCAATATGTGTATATATATAGCTATGAAGAGTAAATTAGTTTCACCATTGAGAAAGCAAAAACATCTACCTGCAAAATGGATATACTCCCTATTAACATAATCATTTTCAAACAAACAATAAGTATTTTACATGTTTCCTTAACGATGATTAAAACTGATATTTGTTTATAAAATTTATTTTTTTTATGAAATTGAGCTTATAGACAAATACATAAAACTATTCGTTGTTGGAAAATCAATTTGAAGTTCGTTTATTTTTTATTTCACTATTATTTCTTTAGTAATTTCTGTTTAAAGATTTTTTTTTTTTTTATATACGTTTGTGGCTTTAAGGACAAAATCTTTCGTTCAAGTACGTGCATAGGTGTAAGAGTGACGCTGACTGCAATTATTATTGCGTCGTAGAAGGGCATTGCAATATGACGCTTGGCATTTGTGATTGTCTCAAGTTATTGGATACAATTGATATTGGTTGTTCTAAACAACATTGTAATCTAGGACATAAAGGTTGTGGCTTCAGTGGTCTTCCACCACGACGATTGAAATTATTATAATAACAGTGTATGTACATTTGTTTCGGATAAAGGGACGCCCGTCAGGATAGAGCTCAATCTTTTCTTTTATCATGGCTAAATGTTGCTGGTCGTGATCTCATATGATTTTTTAATCTAGATCTGAATAATGATTGTAACAAACTATCAAATAAAATTATATATCACAACATATCCTATTATGTTGATCTTTGTGAAGCAAATCTTATTAATTACATTTTTGGGATGAGTTTTAGTTATGTTGTATCTTTTCATAAATTGTATTTGGGTTATTTTTTCGTCTGGAATATATTCATAGTAAAATCAGAAATTTAAGCAAAATCAAACCAAAAACAGAGCATCATTTCCAATAAACAGTAGGAAAAAAAATGGTGCCATAAAACACCATGTTCAAAAGAAGAGAAACAAGGATTCCACGATATTTCATAAACTGGAAGGCAAACAAATTTGAAACTAAAAAATACCCAAAAGGTAGAGCTTCCTGATGCACCACTGAAGATGCTTCCTAGGAACCAGTTTTCAAGCAAGGTCAAACATACCATCTTTTTAGGAATCATCAAATCGAAATGACTACACAAGACAATAATTTATTGTTGGGTGAAATAAATTCACTTGTCGGTCATCGCAGTTTATCAATCGGATGTTAAGCAGGTTCGTGACCTGCTCAGTTAGTCGTTGCTAGTTCCTTGCTCCAAAGAGTTTATAATGCACACGATATCACATGTCACGGCACTATCCATGTCACTTCATCAGACATAACTGGTGAACCTTGACAAACAGTCTTAACCAGCGACAAAGTTCGGTATATGGATTAACCATTAAACGACGACTTTAATACCAACTTATTAATACCCAACAGTTAGCATAGCAACCGACTTAACATATTTCTAAAAAAAATATAATGAAGGACCAACATAACATCGTATTCCAAAAAGAGTAAAGATGGACCAGCCACAGACATGTCAGTCAAACAAAGATTATGGTTTACAAAGTCTATAAGTACAAGAGTCCCTACACAAGGATGAGATCATCACAACACACATAAAATCCTAAAAAGCTAGACTATTGCCACCTCTCAAAGATGAGCGACAAGGATTCTGGCAGTGCTTACGTCGAGCAACGAAAGATCGATAAGATCATTTTTGTTTACTTGTGATTCTAAATTATTTTTTTCCGTTGCACGACATACCTTAATTGTTTTTTTAATTAATCAATTATTCTTCATCTTTTTATATATTTATAAACACATTTAAAATATATATTTTTATTTCTATTAATTTTTGTTAATAAGTATAACATGAATTTTCTAATAACAATAATAAATTAATAGTAATTAGAGATTTTTCTCTTTTCTTAAAATCAATTCGTTGTATAAATGTATGAAATTGAAAATTGTAAGGAATAACAAATATATATATATTGCACAACCCAATAGATTGAGTAAGCAATTATGCAACCCAATAGACGTCGTTATTATTATTATTATTATTATTAGAAAAATAATAATAATGACGCAATCCATTAGATTGAGTAAACGGAAGACTAAAAGACGGAAGACTAAAAGAGACCCATACAAACCAAGTCGTCGCTACCATCCACTCTGTCTCACTCATCATTATTATGATGTCGTAGTCTATTGAATCTCCTAGGGCTGTAAATCCAGTTTGTTAGAACTAAAATGAAAACATTCGATTCAGCTCGGTTCAAAAATCGGTTAGTTCAATTCGATTTTAAAAATATTTAATATAGTTCTTAGATTCTTTTTAATCAGAAAATACAGTATACTTTGTTTAAAATTTGGTATACTTGCTTATTTTGTAATTTTGGAGTTTTGGTTAGTTAAGCTAAATAATCGGTTTGGATGTTAAAATTTTCCGCTTTCGGTATAAAAACCAAAGATCTATTGATTCGGAGATGTTGAACCGATAACAAAAATGACAAAATCAAAGCCACCGAACAATTGGTAGCTGGAAACGAAATGATAATAGAATATCAAAAAGTAGCTGAATGTTCTATTTCATTGGATTGTGAGTTTGTGACCATGCAGCTGAAGACATTTCCAATTTTCTATAATTATCTCTAAAATAAGGTAAAAAATAGTATTTATCTATTTTCTCTCTATGATTCTATTTTAGAAAAATATTATTTTTTATTTTTTTTTAGGATATGACAAAAAATCTCTATTTTCATCTCTAAATATAGAGAAAAAAATATCAATTTTTATTATAGAGATAAAAATAGAGATGGATTGGAGTAAATTTGATTCTAAACTCTATTTTATAGATAAAAATAGAGATGAGTTGAAGATGGAATGCCCAACTGATATGTTCAAATTTACCCTGAGCTACTCTCTCAAATTAAGAGATCGTTGTAGTATTTAGGGGTCGAACCCACAGGGAATCGGTTCACACAAAAGACTGATGAATTCGAATTAGGCTAAGTAACAATGTGTGAATGAAATAAAATAGCAAAACAAGTAAGAAGATGATGATTTAGGTTCTTGAAATCAATGAGGCAAAAAAGTTAGGTTATGGATAATTCTCAGGAATGAATCGAAATCAAGGATAAAAGACTGTTAGGATTTTATTAAGCACAGTTCTAGAACTCAAACACAAGTGTAAAACCAATCAACTTTCGTTGCAGAGATTATCTATGACTAAATCCCTAAATTCCAAATTTCTTTGCAAACTTAGTGAATAAAGACAAGCATTAAGTTCAAGTTCGATTGTTCACAAAATTACTAAGCCAAATTTCTTTGTGAATAGATAATTTTGCTCATCTAAGATTAGGCCAGGTTGTTAATAATACTTTCGCATCTATTAAAGCAACCTAGGGTTTCCAATTTCAGTTGATCAATCCTAAAATCAGAGTTAAAACAATCTAGATGAAGAACAAGAAGATAAATCCCAACAGTAATCAATCCTAGCAATTTCTCATCAATCCCTTGAATCCCCAAAACCTAACAAGGAATCTACTCAGACATAGATGATGAAAACATTATCAATAGAAAAGAGTAAAGCAAATTGTCTCAATAGAAAACAAGATATAAACAATGGCTAAAAACTCGAATAAATAGGTCTAATCACGTTTTTAGTTCAATCTCTATGACAAAACCAAGTCAAAATAGGAAAAACTGCAATTTCATTTTTCTCCAGCGAACCGGTCGGTTAAGGACAGACTGACATGTCATCATTAAAACTTGCGTAACTTTCGATCCAACCGTTGGAATGACCTCAAATATCTTCCAAATGAAAGCTAACTCAATGTCCTAGCGTGTGTCAAATTTTCAGCTCGATCCGTCGGTGGAAAAGGCTTCAACAAGTGCCAAATTTCTGACATTTCTGTACTTTTTCTTCTCGTCAGACCTTGCGTTGATCGACGCAAGGGGGTTGCGTCGATCGACGCAAGCAGGAAATATCGACTCCGACTCCATAACTTTGGCTACTCTTTCCATAATGCTCCAAAACCCTCCAAAGGCTCCCATTATGCTCAAAACGTACGTGGACCTACAAAGACGTGAAAAGACTCGAAAAATACCAAAAAGACTCTATAAAAAGGACTTATATTATGGCAAAAAATCGGTAAAAACCATGATATATCAACTCCCACAGACTTAGCCTTTGCTTGCCCTCAAGCGAAACATAAACTAAGAATGTAAAAGAGGTTTGAAAACACAGAAACTTACCTTCTCTTGGAGCACCGAACTGACCTTCCAATCAGTAATCCACATAATGCAAAATCAACCCCAAAGTCAGACCACCATGTACTTCTCCACGGACATTCGCAGCCTCCCAAATTCATCCACAACTTCACAGTATAATCTGCTAGTCGCTGGGTCTCAATGTTAAGGACCTTCTAGACTTATTCCCATATTATACCATGACAATCAATCAGATAACACTTGGTACTCTTTCTCTCCCCCAGACTTATTTGATTCTCTACTTTTTTTTTTTTTAGAATGTTGAGATTCAAAAGCAGTGCTTTCACTACTGTTGTTCCTTGTGAGGAGACATGGTCATGAGATCGCTCGTCCTCTACATCCGTTCTAAGGGACTCAGATTGCTGTTTTTGAGCTCTGGGTGATCACCTCTTGAGTACTGACTGACTGAAATTTTATTTCCTCATCTTATACTCGAGAACTATCATATCACCCCAATCATTAATTTTTTTTTTTTAGATAGATAAAGGGAGAGGAGTACCATTACTTTCAACAGAGGTTACACTTGTCAGGTATGAATGAGGAGTCAAGCCCTATGAACATCAATCACAAAGCAGACCGTGCAGTAACTCTAACTTGGCAGATTATAGTGGAAGTAACAAACGTATCCAGTTAACCGGTCAGCCTTAGGATTTTTCATTAGTCTGACTCTAAAATCGATCCTGGAAGAATGGTTACACAACTGAAAGAGACAATCCACTAAACCAAGAGAAAGGTCATTGTTTCCACCTGACAATTTTGACTCAATAAAACACTTAGACTCAAAAGAAACAAAACAAAAAATTTGTTAGTAAATGATAAAACCCTCCCCCAGACTTACTTTACACCGTCCCCAGTGTAAAAATAAATCAAGAAGAAGGCAAAACAGACTCAAAAGAATGAAAAATAAAAAGAGAAAAGAAAACTTACCGGTGGGTTGCCTCCCACCAAGCGCTTGTTTTCAGCCTTTAGCTTGACTGCGTCAGGACTCAGGCCTTTGGTGGATCTTTGAGAGGTCTTATGTTTCCCTCATTCGTTGTATGGTTTTCCTTTGCAAACTTCCAAGGAACAACACCAGGAAGGAGCTTCATAGTGTTTTCCAGCATCTCTTGGACAACCTCTTCTCCTTTCTCTCTTAACTCCAAGGTGATGATGATTCCGAACTTGGAGAAAGGTTTGGAAGTCATTTTGCGCTTGGACTTCGCTAGTTTGGTGATTCCATCAGATCGCGGAGAGATAGGAGTTGAAGGTGGGGCACATGGGGTCTTCTTCGTATCACCTCCAAGGTCTAAACTCGGCTTCCCTCCATTGGTAACGGTCATACAAGAACTCTCTATGACAAGAACTGAATGATAAAAGATATTCTTGTTGATCTTGGTGAAAGAGATTCGTTAATTGGGAAAATCCACAAACGCTCCCACAGTTGCAAGGAAAGCTGCACCCAGAACCAATGGTTTATTGCTACCCTTTTTCGACTCCATAACGTGCAAATCTGCAGGAACAAGACAATCTACTACTTGAAGCAACAAGTCGGGAATGAACCCTTTGGAAGTGGTAGGGGAACCGTCAGCAAGCAAGATGGACAACCTTGAAGGTTGTAGATCTAGAATCCCTAGCCTCTTTGCCATAGTCTCAGATATAACATTCACATTAGCTCCAGTGTCACAGAGAGAATTATGTAATTTCACACCGTTGATTGAGCAAGGAACAACGAACATCCCTGGATCATCAATCTTTTTCAACGTCCTCAGCGGTGGTTGAGCATGTCTCCCTTTCTCCTCTGGTGCTTGGACACTAATAGCTCTTGGGTATGGTATCGTAGGCTTGTAAACCCTTTCCTCTACATTGGTCAAAGGTTTTGTCGTGTCTGGACTCGTCTGGGACTTGCGTCGATCGACACACATGGGCTCTGTCGATCGACGCACCTGTGTTCACCTCGTGTTAGGTGTTGTGTCGAGCTTGGTCGACGCATGTCCGATTGCGTCAAATCCTTTGTCGAGATTTTTGACCTGCGTTGATCAACACACAGGCCTTGCGTCGGTCGACGCAGGGTCTGTAATCTCCAAAATCGAACTTTCTTCAAGCTCAGCGAACTCGTCTTCCTCTAGACTTTGCTCAGAATCTTGAAACACCTTTTTTTCACCCTCCAAAGTGATTGCATTGACGTGTAGTCTTGGGTTTGTTTCAGTCTTGGCTGGTAGAAATCCTTCTTGCCTTCGAACATTTTCTGCAGTCTGAGCAACTTGAGTATCTAGCTTCTTCACATGGAGATTGAGAGCCTCAATTTTCCCATTCAGATCAGAGTACATGGCATCCATCTTCCCATTGAAGCTCACTGTCATCTTCTGTTGACCCTCTAAGAGTTGCTCCAGCATAAACTTCATCTCACTATCTGTAGATTGAGTAGGAGGTGTCTGGTAAGAAGAAGATCTATAATTTCTTTGGTAGTTGGTGCTCTGAAACGGCTTCTGAAAATCATTCTTCTGATACCCTTGCTGATTACCAAACCTCTGACCCTGATAGCCAGCTCCATTGATGTAGTTAATATCCCCTTCCTCTGGCTCGAAAGGCTCCACTTCTTGAGCAAACTGCACTGACTTCTTCCCCACTAGAAGGTTATGCACAGAGTCTATCTTGGCTTTCACCTCAGCTATCTGGCTTCCATCCATGTTCCCACCAAGCTTCTTCTTCTTGAAGTCTGCATTCTTGGTACTATTGCTAGAAGCCAAGTTCTCGATAAGCACAAGTGCATCCTCTGGGTATCGAGTGTTGAAGTTCCCGTTAGATGCAGCATCCAACACCATCTGGTAACGCCAGTCTACTCCTCTGAAGAATATACCTAGCAACTAAACATCACTAAAGCCGTGATGAGGACAATCTCTTTGGTAGGCCTTGAATCTCACCCAAGAAGCTTTGAATGTCTCGGTCGGTCCTTGTTTGAACATAGAGATCATTGTCCTCAGATCCTCGGACCTTGCCTCATCAAAGAAGTTGTTGAGGAAAGCATTCTTGGTGTCCTCCCAAGTGGTCAGTGAGCCCGGCACCAACTGCTTCAACCAGTAGGCTGCTTCTCCACTAAGAGAATAGGGGAAAAGCTTGCAGTAGAGGTAGTCGCTCGAGACTCCATTAGCCTTGATGCTAGATGCTAAGTCCTCGAACCTCTCTATGTGATCCATGGGATGCTCGGAGGAGAGACCGTGGAACGGATTCTGAGCCACAAGCGCGAAGTATGCAGGCTTTAGCTCGAAGTCGTTCCTCTGGAAAGCTGGAGGGTGAATTGCAGCCCTGTTGGCATAGAACTCATTAGGCCTATTGTATTCTCGCAAAGTGTGCCCACGCCCAGCTGGCTCTTGGCGCTGCAGGACCTGTTGCCCAAGCTGCTCAGGCTGCTCCACAATCACAACTCCATGCTCGTCTAACTTCTGACCCTGAGCATTGTACCTCTGACCCTCTAAATCCTGAAGAACCCCATCTTCACCTCTGATCAGAACTAAAGGATTGACCATCTTGGCTGCCTTTTTCGCTGCTCGGTTAGCTCGCTCTAAAGCTCCTAACTCATAAACAAAATCCACTAACTCTTGATTCTTGTTTCTTCTAGTATTTCGATTAGGCATGCACCTGAAACACACAAAAACAAAAAAAAACGGAAGTAAGTAAACAAAAAGTAAAACTTAGACAAAACTCTAAAATCAAAAATCGAATGGTTAAATCAATTCCCCGGCAACAGCGCCAAAATTTGATATGCTCAAATTTACCCTGAGCTACTCTCTCAAATTAAGAGATCGTTGTAGTACTTAGGGGTCGAACCCACAGGGAATCGGTTCACATAAAAGACTGATGAATTCGAATTAGGCTAAGTAACAATGTGTGAATGAAATAAAATAGCAAAACAAGTAAGCAGATGATGATTTAGGTTCTTGAAATCAATGAGGCAAAAGAGTTAGGTTATGGATAATTCTCAGGAATGAATCGAAATCAAGGATAAAAGACTGTTAGGATTTTATTAAGCATAGTTCTAGAACTCAAACACAAGTGTAAAACCAATCAACTTTCGTTGCAGAGATTATCTATGACTAAATCCCTAAATTCCAAATTTCTTTGCAAACTTAGTGAATAAAGACAAGCATTAAGTTCAAGTTCGATTGTTTACAAAATTACTAAGCCAAATTTCTTTGTGAATAGATAATTTTGCTCATCTAAGATTAGGTCATGTTGTTAATAATACTTTCGCATCTATTAAAGTAACCTAGGGTTTCCAATTTCAGTTGATCAATCTTAAAATCAGAGTTAAAACAATCTAGATGAAGAACAAGAAGATAAATCCCAACAGTAATCAATCCTAACAATTTCTCATCAATCCCTTGAATCCCCAAAACCTAACAAGGAATCTACTCAGACATAGAAGATGAAAACATTATCAATAGAAAAGAGTAAAACAAATTGTCTCAATAGAAAACAAGATATATCCTAATCAATGGCTAAAAACTCGAATAAATAGGTCTAATCACGTTTTTGGTTCAATCTCTATGACAAAACCAAGTCAAAATAGAAAAAACTGCAATTTCATTTTTCTCCAGCGAACCGGTCGGTTAAGGACAGACTGACATGTCGTCATTAAAACTTGCATAACTTTCGATCCAACCGTTGGAATGACTCAAATATCTTCCAAATGAAAGCTAACTCAATGTTCTAGCGTGTGTCAAATTTTCAGCTCGATCAGTCGGTGGAAAACGCTTCAACGAGTGCCAAACTTCTGACATTTCTGTACTTTTTCTTCTCGTCAAACCTTGCGTCGATCGATGCAAGGGGGTTGCGTCGATCGATGCAAGCAGAAAATATCGACTCCGACTTCATAACTTTGGCTACTCTTTCCATAATGCTCCAAAACCCTCTAAAGGCTCCCATTATGCTCAAAACGTACGTGGATCTACAAAGACGTGAAAATACTCGAAAAATATCAAAAAAACTCTATACAAAGGACTTATATCATGGCCAAAAATCGGTAAAAACCATGATATATCACCAACACTAGTCTCTTCCATAATTTTCTCTTTTCTTATGCTTTTCAAATTTTTGTATGTTGTCCGATTGGAACACCACAATTTCAATGAAGCGTACGTATACTATTTTACGTTATCACACTAACATAAAGTTTAGAGTAAACAAAATTACCAACTGGAGGATTGACACACTATTTATCATTTTATCTTGTTTAGTATTTACTTTTGTTGAAACAAAAACGATGTGTAATACTGTGCATCTGGTGAAGAAGAAACGATGACTAACTAGTACACGCGAATAAATTTAGGAGGCAATTGTCTTGGGCCTACTTTATTAGCTAAATATTAGGACCCTATTTTTTTTTTAGTTTTTTTATTAGGTAAAAACTCTATTTCATTAAACATTATTAAGAAAGTTACAAGAGTTAATTTGATTCTTTGTACTTTTTGGTGGGTTTGTCATAGATATACTTTAAAGTTCCAACTTTTTCTGCTTTATTTAAAATTCTCTTCGTATCAGTATAGATGATGTTTACGGATTTTACATACAAATTAATAAAACAATAAGTTTTTTACCTTTTCTATGTCAAAACATCATTTATTTTCCAACTAAATATAATTTAATCAATACTAAATCAAACGGCATAATACAAGTAGTTATATCAAATAAAAGTACATTTACTTTTGCATTGAAAACTAGAAAAAATTGTCTAATTTGAAATTAAAAAAAGTTCTAGAAAATCAATGAAAATGATACAAAAAAATTATAATTCATATAAAAGAAAATCTATAAAACATATCTTTGAATTTAAATTAAGTCATATTATCGAATATCGCCTTAAACCCCAATAAAGTTGGGCACGACACATTTAATAAAAACAACCCTAACTTTGCAAATTTGAAATGAACGGTCTTATGTCTTCTTTGTTATGTTAACAAGTAAACAACCCACACCCATAGACCTCGACGCTAGTAATAAATCATTAAATCAATTTAGGACAATAAACCTCTATAAATGAATAATGTTAGGATTTTAAAATTTTATTAATTTATAAAATTATTAATTAATCGATAAATTAATAATTTGTTAACTTATAGAGATTTCTCTAATCCATATTTTTGTTATAAAAGGGCATAAATTTACTTTGAACCTCATACAAATTCTTCTAAAACTTTTTTTTTATTGAAAATTCTTTATACTTTTATTTTTGACATATTTATCTTACTTCACATCATGTTAATAATTTCGATTATCGTAATAGAATTGGTGTCAAGAGTGTACTTGACTATCCTGATGAAAATGATACATATTACAAAATTTAAGTTTAGAAGAAATTAATTAATATTGATTATAAAGTTTAAGATGAGATAACAATAAAGAAATATCAAAAGGCTTCTAAATTCTTACAATTTTTGGATTGTTTACTAAAAGGTCTAAATATATATGCATAAATTTTTTACTTGTTAATTTATACTATTATTAGATCCATATTTACACGTGAGTTTCAAAAATTATTATCTTATTATTTTTTCGAATTTTGTTGATTTTAACATTAACCCGACTCGAGAATGAAAAAATTATAAAATTATAATAATTATTAATTTATTAATGTATTATTGTATTTTGTTATTAAACTAACTTAAAACGATATTTTTTACAGAATAATATTTTAAAAATGACATTTTTAAAATTCCCTCTACAAATAAAACTCAGTCAGTAACAAAATGCACATGCACTTAACTTGACGCAGTAAACTAACATGGCGAGCGAAGACTTTTCGCCATAGACTTCAGATCCCAAGAGACAACTAAGTCTTCTATTTTTGTTTTTCTTCTTTGGTTTATTCATTACCACATATATCTTCAACTTTTTTTTTTGTTGATAAAATTTTTCTCTTATTTCCACCTCCCTATTTTATATAAATGCATAAATGCAGAAGCATAAGTAACACTGATAAGTACAAGCAGATGTTGGGAATGTCCTGAAATCTTTCATACTTCCTCTAGAAAGTTAAAATGTCAAGATTGACAATCGTATAATATTAGACGGTTATAATGTTTTGCTAGAAACCGCTTATAATTTATGGGTGTGACAGCTTATTACTAATATTATACGATCCTATAGGGTCACACACCTAAGCAAACTAGATCACAAATATATTGGGTTTTTGATGAAAGTCAAGTCTTTGTACCACTCATGTCAATATTCTTCTAGAAGATGAGTGCACAATTATGTCAACATTCTCCATTCATTTGATGTGTAAGTTTTGTTAGAATATTACACTAATGGGATGTCAACATTCTCCATATTTATGAGTGCAAGTTTGGCCAAAATATAGGATTTAAAAAGGATTAATTATGATTAATCTTTTGCATTCTTTCACTATAAATATGGAGGCTCTCATTTGATGAAAGAACAACAACAACAACAAAACCTAATACAAAATACAAAAGAGTTTGTCTTTGATAACAAGAGATTTTGATCTCTACGGTACTAGCATCCCGTTTGATCTAGCTTGTGTGCGTGTGGATACCGATAGAGGCACGACGTTTGGAGTGCTACGCAACCTTGATTTGATTCAATACATTTTTCCACTGCTAAATATCGAGGTATATTCGAATTCCAAGAAACCTAGATCTAATTTAGTATTTACACGATTCCTGGAAATTGAATTCTAAATTGATATTTATAAATAGTTATAAATCGACTATGAATTACAACAGTGGTATCAGAGCGTACGTGTACAATATTGAAATTGGTCTAGTTTAATTTATATATGTGATATATTTAAAATTACCGTTTTAATGAGCATACTCAATGAATACGAGTCTAAAATTTGCAAACATGATAATTTGATTATAGTTGTTTGGAACATTATCTATATTTGAAATTTATTAAATCGTGAGGTGTGGACATGTTAAGTAGTTAATTGTGATGTTTATTATATTGAGAATATTGATCAACATAAAGATATGGGCATAATAATTTGGATAGTAGTATTGTTATAATTTGATTATAATCGATCAATTTAAAAAAAAAAAAGTGTTTGTCATAATTGATGGCAAATTCGTAATTGATATTGTAATGCCACACGATTTTGTCATGTAGTACTCTATACATATATATTTATGCATATTTACGTATCGACATATTGAATCATGCATGTTGTAATATTTATAATTTGATAAGTTACCATGCACCATTCATGTTTGTTATTGTTGATAACGAATATTAAGTTAATTTTCTAAGATCAAGAAAAATACGTATCAGATATGTGTTATTAATATTTTTATATTTTATATTAGATATAAATATAAATTTATTTAAAATTACAATTCTAATTTGATTAGAACTTTGAATTGATCTAGATTAGTTATAGAACTAATAACTTAAAATTTTAATTAGATTAAAATTAAATGTTAAGAATAATTATAATTACTTATTTAAGAGTCAATTTAAAACATATTAGATATGTATTATATTATATGTTTTATATTTGATATAAATTTATAATATAAATAAAATTGACTTAAAATTTAATCCTCAATTTAATTTCAAGTACCTTTGATGCTTATCCAATCTTTGTCAACTGTCAAGACTTATTTCGTTGTGTGATGGGCCTGTCAAGCAGGGTGTCAACTTCTACGTAAGTAAGGCAGATGGTAATGGTTACCATATGAAGTGAGATTGGTATACTTGACTAGGCTATCAAAATGGTTTTGGGCTTAGAGACATGTGTTGAATTGACATAAGATGTCATCCGACAACCAAGAGTTATATTGGATATAATTAGCAAAGTATGTTGCTTACCTAAATAGCTAGACATTCGGGCGATGAGCCAAAGCTCACTTGAATTCTAGTAAAATATGGATCTTGGATCATTATATTCAACTTGAGGATAATATTGTTTTGAATATAATATGAGTTTTCTTAATTGTTGAGATTTCTCCATTTAATGAACATAATATTAATCTTTACTATTCTTTCCGATAGCTATGTCAATCCCTCACAGTTCATTTTCACTGCGCTCCGTCCTTGAGAAGGACAAGCTGAGTGGATCGAACTTCCTCGAATGGTATCGAAACCTGAGAATTGTTCTCAAACAGGAGAAGAAGGACTATATCCTGGAAAAGAGTCTCCCAATTGAAAAACCTAAGACTAATGCTCAACATGCAGAAAGGACTGCTTATAAAAAACATGTCGCTGATAGGGTTGATGTGTGTTGTCTTATGTTGGCTACCATGAACTCAGACTTACAAAAGCAATATGAGAACGTGGATTCGCCAATTGACATGATCACTAGCCTGAAAGGGATGTTTCAGGAGCAGGCACGAACTGAGAGATACCAGACTGTTAAGGCTCTCATTGAGTGCAAGCTGCCTAAAGGCAGTCTAGTTAGCCCTCATGTCATAAAGATGATGGGTTATATTGATAACCTGGCTAAACTAGATGCTCCTATTAGCCAAGAGTTGGCTACTGACATCATCCTGCAGTCATTGCCGTCAAGTTATGATCAGTTTGTTATGAACTACAACATGAACAACTTGACGAAGACTTTGACTGAACTGCATGGAATGCTCAAGACAGTTGAGCCAAACATCCAGAAGGACACCCCGCATGTACTCACGGTACAAGGGGGTAAAAAGTTTAAGAAACATGGTAATAACAAAGGAAAAGGTAAGGCAAGCTGGGTTGAGAATCCGGGCAAGCCTAACCCTGCTCCTAAGTTTAAGCCCGGTCCTTTTGGTAAAGACAAGTGCCATTATTGTAATGGTTCTGGGCATTGGAAGAGAAACTGTAAGAAATACTTGGAAGATCTGAAACAGAAGAAGACTTTCGAGACTTCTTCTAAAGGTATTTATGTTATAGAAGTAAATGTTACTACTTCTAGTTCTACTTCTTGGGTATTGGATACCGGTTGTGGTGCTCATATTTGTACGAATATGCAGGGCTTAAGCAACAGTAGGACTTTGGAGAAAGGACAAGTGGACCTACGCGTAGGAAATGGAGCAAAAGTTGCTGCATTAGCTGTAGGAACATTTCATTTGTCTTTACCTTCGGGCATGGTTTTAGAACTTAATAAATGCTACTATGTACCTGCTATAAGCAGAAATATCATTTCTATCCCTTGTTTGGATTTTGAAGGATTTCATTTTTCGATTAAAGACAAGTGTTGTTTATTTGATCGTGGTGATATTATATATGGTAGCGGTCCATTGAATAATGGGCTTTATATTCTAGAGCAAAGTGTACCTATCTATAACATTAGTACTAAAAGATTAAAGACGAAAGACTCTAATCCTACGTTTCTTTGGCATTGCTGTTTAGGCCATATAAATGAGAAACGCATTCAAAAGCTTCATAGTAATGGACTTTTGAGCTCATTTGATTATGAATCATATGAGAAATGTGAATCTTGCTTATTGGGAAAAATGACTAAGGCTCCTTTTACTGGACACAGTGAACGGGCAAGTGACTTATTGGGCCTCATACATAGTGATGTGTGTGGACCAATGAGTTTAAATGCTAGAGGAAACTACCAGTACTTCATTACATTTACTGACGATTACAGTAGAGATGGTTATGTTTATCTAATGAAACATAAGTCTGAATCTTTTGAAAAGTTCAAAGAATTTCAGAATGAAGTACAAAACCAACTTGGCAAGACAATCAAGGCTCTCCGATCAGATCGAGGAGGCGAATATTTGAGCCAAACTTTCCAAGATCATCTGAGGGAATGTGGAATTGTTTCACAACTCACTCCTCCAGGAACACCGCAATTGAATGGTGTATCCGAAAGGAGAAATCGGACTTTATTAGATATGGTTCGATCAATGATGAGTCATACAGATCTTCCATTATCCTTTTGGGGGATATGCTCTAGAAACGTCTGCGTTTACGCTAAACAGATGTCCATCAAAATCAGTTGAAAAGACTCCATATGAGATGTGGACCGGAAAAGTTCCTAATTTGTCTTTTCTCAAGATTTGGGGTTGTGAAGCTTATGTAAAACGTTTAATTGCTGATAAGCTTGGACCCAAATCAGATAAGTGTTACTTCGTTGGTTACCCCAAGGAAACCAAAGGTTATTACTTTTACAACCCTGTTGAGAACAAAGTGTTTGTTGCTCGAAATTGCGTCTTTATGGAAAGAGAATTTCTTTCTAAGAAAAACAGTGGGAGTAAAGTACAACTCGAAGAGGTTCGAGAGACACAAGAGATTGCTGAAACTTCTCAAGAAGAGCATCAATTAGATCTACGAAGAGTCGTAGAATCTACACCTGTGGAACCTGAGATACGTAGGTCCGAGAGGTCTCGTCACGAACCTAATAGATATGGGGTTTGGATGACAGATCATCATGATTTATTAATTATAGAGAATGATGAACCTACATCTCATGAATAAGCAATGATGGGCTCTGATTCCGATAAATGGTTAAAGGCCGAAGAATCCGAAATGGAATCCATGTCAGAAAACCAAGTATGGACTTTAGTAGATTTACCTGATGGTGTAAAAGCCATAGAATGTAAATGGATTTTCAAAAAGAAAATTGACATGGATGGTAATATTCAGATATACAAAGCTAGATTGGTGGCTAAAGGTTACAAGCAGATTCATGGTATAGACTATGATGAAACCTATTCCCCAGTCGCAATGCTTAAGTCCATTCGGATTCTCCTAGCAACTGCCGCTTATTATGATTATGAGATATGGCAGATGGATGTGAAAACAGCTTTCCTTAATGGAAATCTTGAGGAGGATGTGTACATGACACAACCTGAGGGTTTCATAGATCCTGAAAATACTGGGAAAGTATGCAAGCTTCATCGTTCCATTTATGGTTTGAAGCAAGCATCTCGGAGTTGGAATCTTCATTTTAATGAAGCAATCAAAGAGTTTGATTTTATTAGAAACGAAGAAGAACCTTGCGTTTATAAGAAGACTAGTGGGAGCGCAGTTGCATTTCTGGTATTATATGTAGATGACATACTGCTCATTGGAAATGACATTTCTTTGCTTCAGTCTGTTAAGACTTGGCTAAGTAGTTGTTTCTCAATGAAGGACATGGGAGAAGCCGCTTATATTCTTGGAATAAAAATCTATAGAGATAGATTGAATAAAATCATAGGACTGAGTCAAGATACTTATATAGATAAGATCTTACATAGGTTTAACATGCATGATTCCAAGAAAGGTTTTATTCCAATGTCTCATGGCATAACTCTCAGCAAGACACAGTGTCCTTCGACATATGATGAGCGAGAGCGGATGAGTAGAATCCCATATGCTTCTGCTATAGGATCAATCATGTATGCCATGATAAGTACTCGTCCAGATGTTGCATATGCTTTGAGCATGACGAGCAGATACCAATCAGATCCAGGTGAAAGTCACTGGACGGCGGTCAAGACCATTCTAAAGTATTTGAGCAATACTAAGGATAAATTCTTGGTCTATGGAGGAAGTGATGAGCTTGTTGTGAGTAGTTACACTGATGCTAGCTTTCAGACAGACAAAGATGATTTCCGATCACAATCTGGATTTATCTTTTGTCTTAATGGAGGAGTTGTGAGCTGGAAGAGCTCCAAGCAAAACACTGTAGCAGATTCCAAAACCGAAGCTGAGTACATCGCTGCTTCTGAAGCAGCAAAGGAAGCTGTTTGGATTAGAAAGTTCATTACTGAGCTTGGTGTGATTCCTAGCATATCTGGCCGCTGGAGCCATCGCTCAGGCAAAGGAACCCAGATCACACCAGAAATCCAAACACATAGAGAGACGATATCATGTTATTCGTGATATTATTAATAGAGGAGATGTGAAGATTAGTAGAGTCTCGACGGATGCAAACGTTGCTGATCCTTTGACCAAGCCTCTACCACGGCCTAAGCATGAGTTTCATACTGCTGCTGTAGGCATTAGATTTCTTAAGAAGTGATCTTGATTCTAGTGGGAGAATTTTATTTTATGATATGATGTTCATGTTTACCTACATTTGATTTGATTTTTCAAATTAATGAAATTTGTTTCAGTATTATTTTGTTATTAGATAATTAAATGATAGTCCCAAAATAATTTATATCATTCTTAGAGGTCATCAAGTGCATGACTTGATCATGAAACCTTCTAAGTGAAAAATGAGATAAATTATAGAGGTCCCCAGTCAAAGTTATTATCATAGGACATTAATAACTATACAAGACTGGTATGTGAAGTGATTGATGACTAAGTTTCGTGAAGTCATTGATATGTTGTATTTAAGTCAATCACATAAATATGTGTTGGAGAACACAGTATTGGACTGACCCGTTATAAGAACTCTACGAGATAGTTATATGAGTGTCATAAGAGTTTCTCATCACAACTATAGAGTATAGTCCTTTGACCTGAGTTCATCATGATTTCTTACATAGGGATTGGTTTGTTTTGACTCTGTCAAACGTCAACCGTAAAAGGTGATTATAAAGATAGTGCTCGGACATACTATGAAATGTGTATGGAACAGGGATGGAATAAGATGGAATTTGTCCCTCCTATATAACAGGAGATAAGTATCTTTGGGCCTATCGAAGATTTGATACTGAAAATGCATGGCCGTGCTCAAACAAAGTGAAAGTCACTCGTTTGTTTTATCAGTATAAATCAGAGTTCGATAAACGTGATCTAACTTAATAAGGATGACGCAATTTCTTGCCTTATGTTAAGATCGAGATACAGAGACGAAGGGATTATAGGAATGGATGATTCCAGTACAAGTGGGAGATTGTTGGGAATGTCCTGAAATCTTTCATACTTACTCTAGAAAGTTAAAATGTCAGGTTGACAATCGTATAATATTAGACGGTTATAATGTTTTGCTAGAAACCGCTTATAATTTATGGGTGTGACAGCTTATTACTAATATTATACGATCCTATAGGGTCACACACCTAAGCAAACTAGATCACAAATATATTGGGTTTTTGATGAAAGTCAAGTCTTTGTACCACTCATGTCAATATTCTTCTAGAAGATGAGTGCACAATTATGTCAACATTCTCCATTCATTTGATGTGTAAGTTTTGTTAGAATATTACACTAATGGGATGTCAACATTCTCCATATTTATGAGTGCAAGTTTGGCCAAAATATAGGATTTAAAAAGGATTAATTATGATTAATCTTTTGCATTCTTTCACTATAAATATGGAGGCTCTCATTTGATGAAAGGACAACAACAACAAAACCTAATACAAAATACAAAAGAGTTTGTCTTTGATAACAAGAGTTTTTGATCTCTACGGTACTAGCATCCCGTTTGATATAGCTTGTGTGCGTGTGGATACCGATAGAGGCACGACGTTTGGAGTGCTACGCAACCTTGATTTGATTCAATACATTTTTCCGCTGCCAAATATTGAGGTATATTCGAATTCCAAGAAACCTAGATCTAATTTAGTATTTACACGATTCCTGGAAATTGAATTCTAAATTGATATTTATAAATAGTTATAAATCGACTATGAATTACAACAGCAGAAACATGAGTCACACTATAATGTCTTCTATGGCCCTCTTTCTCCTTTTTCTTCTTGTGTTTCCTCATATGGATAAAGCCCTTACCACACAGATGGAGGCTAACAAACTTAGTGAGTCTTTTTCATTGTCTTTAAATATTTGTTAGTCATTACGTTTTTACTCATTGGGTTATTTATTCCTGATTTTAGTTCGGATTAATTAAATTTTGAGTTTACAATTTATCAAAAGAAATAATAAACGTAATATATTACATATGTTTATAGTTTTTTCACCTTTTTTTTTGGTCAAGATTAGAAGTTCAAGTTTATAGATGTAAACAAAATAAAAAATTAATCGTTGTACCACAATCCAATTTGGTTTTACGTTCGAAATAAAAATAGACAAAAATATCATTAAAATTACCAAATTTTGACACTGATATAAACGTAAACTGAGTTTAGGTGGTGAAGGTGCAGAAGAGACAAACCATCCTGATCAGTGGAGTGGACTCGCTCCAAAAGTAAGAGGTTGGTTCAACAGACAACGTCCAATACATGTTCCAAATCTTCCAAATGTTCCTTCTCCTCCTCCGGACACATTAAGCTCTTCCAAAGGCACGCAGAAACCTGGTCACTGATCTCACTGTGGTTTCAAATGCGTCTAATATAATATATGCACGTTGTTTTACATCGTGGTTTGGTTTGCGTTGTTTTTTGGTTTTTCATCTATAAGCGTTGTTTGTCACATGTTACAGTTTTATCGAATATGTACTTTCTGTTAAACATCATGTAACACTGTATCCGTGGATCGTGCATGGGCGTAATTAAAAAAAAACACTATATAGTTTTTATTTAAACATTTTATGCTATGCCTAATACAAGCCTTAAGAGAAGAAAACCTAAACAATAAATTTTCACTGTAAACAATAAAATGGTAACAAAAAAAAAAAAACTTGTAGTTTTTTTCATTATGCTGCAATCATAGACAAGTTTTAAAACTGTCGTAAATGCATTCGTTTATATATATACTAGAATATGATCCGTATTAATACGCGGGTAAATACTATAAAATAAATAAAATAAATATTTAAATTTTAATAAGTAGTCCATAAAACTTTATAATACTATTTAAAGTGGATCCTAAAACCAGTAGAAATTAATTTATATCATAATTTTCTTGTTCTAATACATATCATGCAATCCAAAAATATATATTATCGAAATTTAAATCATATTCTTAATAACGGAGAATATATATATTTTGATCAGTTACGATTATTTTATGATTATGTGATAGAAAATTAAAAAAAAAACTAAAATACTAAATAGTTCAATCAGAAAAGAGTAAAATTTATGTTATTAACATCATAAAAACTATAAATAATGTTGTCAACCATCACATAAGTACATGATTGATAATTGTATTTTATTAATGTCATCGTTTGATGTTTCATAGAGATTTATACTTGCCAAACTTTATACAATATTAACTTAATAGTAAATATAATATTTATTATTTTTTAACTTATATAATACTATATAATATTTATTATTTTTTAACTTATATAATTTTAATATATACATTTGAAGAGTACCAATCGCGTCATAGGTCAAAAATTTCTATTTTCTTTGTGATATTTTTATTTTATTTTTGCATGGTTGTGTATATTTTTAAACTTTTAAATTGAGATTATATTTAATGGTTGCATAGACATTTTTACGGAAGAGTAAAACAAATAATGTTGGGACTATAATATTTTATTTTAATAAAATTATTAATTTATGAAAAATATTTTAAAATAGATCAAAACTAACTTTTTTTATAGAAAAATTGCAAAAATGCCACTTTTAATGTGCCACTTTGCAACAATGTCATACTGAGTTGTTCATTTGCATGCCACAAATTATGAATTTTTAAAACCTAAATCTTAAAATTGTAAACCCTAAAAAATATTTTGATCCCTAACAAACCCTAAACCCTCAAAATTATACCCTAATGCAACATAGGTAACTCAATCATAAAATAATTTAATGAATAATTTTTTTTCAAAAAAGTGATATTTTTGCAAAGATTTTGAAAATGTAGCATATTTAAAAAATGGCACTTCAAAAGTGACATTTCTCAAAATTTCTCTTTTTTTTTTAATTGATATTTTCATTATAATACACAATTCATCTAATAATAAAATAATTTGAAGAGTACAAATGGTTAAAACAAAAAAATCCTTAAATTAATTTTCTATTGAAAGTTAAAAATATAATATAAGTTAAAACCATCTTTTTCTCTTGGAACATCAATCACTATAAATTGGAAGAAATATATACTAAATATTATTGTATGATATTAATTAGACCATATATTTGTACATGATATTTTAAATATTATTATCTTATCGAGTTATTTTATATTTTTAACTAGTCCAACTCGGAACCAAAAATGTTTTAATAGTTTATCGAATATTAATTTATAGAGTTTCTACCGTACATTGAATTCATGATTTGTGAAGTAATTTACTTTTGTTGGTTGATATTTACATGTTGTAATATTTGTTTGTATATCACATTTTTTTAGTGTTCTTTTAGTCTAAAATTTTATGAAAATATTGTACTTTAAGTGTTGTTGGGAGAGAGAGCAGATGAAGATGTTAATAATAGAAGAGTAACATTCTAGATTGTTCGAGTGTTGTGGAGATGGTAATCTTAATTTGAAAAAACCATTTCAATTTAATTTAACATGTAAAGTGTAAACCCATTAGTGAAAAAAATGTTCGAATAACCATTTATGTGTATTAATGGACCAAAAATGTAAAGAGAATTTGTCTATTCATTTGAAAATACAATTTGGTAGTGGGTTTAGAATGAGTTCGAGAACCGTTTTAATTACAATAAAAAATGGGATCCGTCCACTATGAGTGAAGCCGAATTGGTTCTCTTGTATCGGGACTATCAGCAACAAAACTACCTCCTTGTTCACATATCCAGCCAATGCTTCGACATTGCGTGCACCATCAGACCTGTCATAAAAAACCATCACTCACTATCCAATAAAGAAAACTTTATCCAATAATAGATTTGCTTCGGTTGGATATCGACTAACACCATATTTACAGCAAACAAGCTTATGCTCATCATAATCCACTTTTAACAACCACAAATACACAAGTTAACTAAAGAATTGATCATCTCTCAAACATTAGAGGTACATACAAAATTATAACAACACTGACCTTTCTTTGCAGTTAACACTGGTTTAGCTTTCTTGAAGCTTTCCCCAAGCGTTTCTTACCCTGGAGCAAGAAAGTTTCTTGCAATAGCCACACCTATAATGACACATATAAATCATCTTAAAACTTTCAAAAGCATATAAGGTAAACAAATTCCTCCTCAAAGTTTAGAATTCTGAAATTCACCAGCACATTAGTTACCCTATTTGCTCAACATAACATATAAATTGATTAGATACTAATAGAAATCATGCCTATCACTCCAGAAGACTGCAATCACAAATCAAAAGAATTTAGAAACAAATCAAACATAAGATTTACAGATCCCATCAAAATCCTTGAATTACTTAGATTTGAAAGATTCAAAACAATTGGAATAATCGATCCATACCAAGGAGTGTAAAACTCGACAAGAGCTCCTTGACCTCCTTCTCGAAGCTATTGTCTGTCAAAATAACAACATCGTCTGATGTGGCTGAAACCTAAAGCAACGCGAGTAAGATAAAAGCCAAACCAGATCTGAGATTTTGTCAATTTTTCTTCTTCCTTTCATTCACTTCGAGCTTCGATCTTAGAAATGCCCTGTTATCAAAACGTTTTTCATAATCAGGGGATCTTTTGAAGGGCGTTCTATAAATCGGAGTTCAGATCGGGTTGAAAAAAGTCAGCTTGGATTCGACAAAGAACAACAAATCTTGTGATTACCTTGTGTCCAAACCATTCTCGGATGTTGTCGATACCGTATTGTATCTTTGTTGGTCTGGTTATTGAACAAAAGTCAAGAAATATTCAGCAATAATCCGAAGATGTTGAGGGAAATTTAAAAATCATACCTTTAGAGAGAAAGACCCAAAGCAATGACTCGGACATCATTAGGAAGACCCACAAGTAGAAGCATTTCGGGTCTGAACATTCTAGAGTTTCCAACTATATCATGAGATTGTGTTGCACGTATGTTTTATGAAACATAGAATTTGATGATGATATGAACAAATATAGCTTATTATATAAAGATCATACGTCATATGTTTGATCGACGACGGAAGGCTTACAAAAAAAAAAAACCAATCCGAAAATGAGCTAACAGAAATTATCAGAGCAATCATCGTTACCATCTTCTTCGTATTCTTTCTCGCCAGTCGAAGTTGATCATCACTTTCATCATGAGAATCATCATTGGAATTAACGTCTTCATTATCATCCTCAAAATAATCATCTTTCACTGGGATGTTCATGAAAATTTGCGACCTGTGATGCTAGATGATTCACGTGTTCATAAAATTAACAAAAGAAGATTTAGGGTTTACCAAACCACATCACTGAGCCGACATATCTATGTTTTTTTTACATATGATTTTTTGTCATAGCTAAGAAGAAGCTATTTTAGACACTTCATGTTCTTCTTCTTCTCGTTATCGGTGCTATCTTCTTCATTGTTGAGTTCTTTTTATTCGGATTTTTTATTTGTGCTCCTCTTGTCGGTTGCCTTCTTTATCGATCACTAAATATATCCAATAAGAAGAAGATCATGAACTATAAATTAAGAAAAAAGGTAAAACAGAGCAGAGCAACGTATTAAAAGGTAAATTAAACCTAAGTCATAAAAAAATGACTAAAGAAGTACAACAATTAAAATAAGAAAATCACTACAAAATAAGAAAATAGATGGTCAAAGAACCTAGCAATTTCGTAAAGAAAATAGGAAGCAAACGATATATTATAACAAATATTGATCATAGAATGGATAAGAAGTCAATATTCACACGATCGAAAAGTATCAATATAGATGTGAATCCGGTATGTTCTAGATGTGAAACTGTATAACAATAAAGCAAAAAACAAACTAAAAACGTCCAAAATTGTATAAATCACACGATGGTAAGTATTCTTTTATATGCACCAGCAAATTAAGTATTATTAGATATGAGTCTTCTCGAAAGTGGCAACGACTTAGGAGAAGCGAGAGAAAAAGCATTACCAGGCGGGGACGTAGATGATTAGAAATTTATCAAGATAGAGATCAGATATAACATCAAAATATTTATAGATAAAAAAGGACACGTAATTGATGCAAAGCAAAACAAAAACAATTAAAGAGAAGAGCTATTACCTCGATCATGAGTGATTTCTTTGTATGCGTTGAGAGGCTACATTTATAAGCTAGTAAAGAATATTCCTGCTATTGTAACGGAACTATTTCTTTTTTTGTTTTCCAGAATTTGATCCTTTCTATAGGTTATTCTCTAATCATATTCTTGCTTATGTTTCTTTTAAAATTTGCTTCTTCAATAAGATATCCCTTAATATTATACATCTCTAACTTTTTTTTTTGTTTTTTTGTTAAAGGGTTGCTTATATATCTCTAGCTCTTTATCCTGCAAACAAAAAGCAAAACAACAATTTGCTGCCCAACGCATACAATCAACTAATTAGAACATCTTCTATAATTTTAAAAGAGAAGCACATTTAGCAAAATGTTTAAAATTCATTCTAATATGACTGAAATTGCCATTATTTTTAAACTAAAGAGATTCAATTGAAAAGGGTAATTTTGGATATATGCAGTGGCAGTTTCAGTAATTATCAGATCAATTTCATATATTTTTGTAACTGGATTCGACTGCAGACACGCGGATCCTGCGCGACCCGGTTCGATGATCCGAATTCATTAATGGCAAAAATGTAATATTCACCAAAAAACCCCATTTCGCAGACTTTTTCTTCTTCTTCTTCTTCTTCTTCACAATATCTCTCTCTCTCTCGATCTCAACTCTAAATTCGAAAATTAGGGCTTCTTTCTGAAATTCCGACTCTGCTCCCGAATTCGTCAATCTCTGCATTGCGATTTGTTTTTTTTTGGGTTTTGTGATTTTCGATTGAGAGATGAATAAAAGTCTGTTCTTCTTCCTTTGTGAGAATGGGTTTTGCGATTTTCGATTGGGATTTGCGATTTTACGATGTATGGAGAATAAGCAACCAACACATGTTTCTTCCTCTTCTTCTGCTTCTGAAGGATTTTCAATTGATTGGTGTATAAAGGTCCGTTCTTTATTGGCTTATGTTATAAAGTATTGCTCTTCCTTTGTGAAAATTCTGGATTTTTTTGGGATTTTTTTGGGATTTTTTAGGAGGAATAGATGAGATTCAATGTATGGAGAATAAGCAACCAACACATGCTTCTTCCTCTTCTTCTGCTTCTGAAGAATGTGGCAGTTTCGTCCACAAGTCACCTGAAATCGCAACTCATGTCACAATTTCTCCAACTCATCGGTAATGTTATATAACTGTTTCATTTTTGTCTTCATTTCTGTGACTTTAGTTTGGGACTCTGAATCTTGAATTGTGCACTGTTGTATTTGATTTAGCTTGATTGGTATTTACGATTTTAGCTGATTTTTGTGTTCTATGATTAGAGAATGGCTGAACAAGGATTGGAAAGGAACCAACCAGTTGACCTTAGTAAGCATCCTTCAGGGATTATTCCAACACTATAGTGAGTTTCGTTTTGTGTCTCTTTTGTAGCTTTTTAGATTATGAGTTTGTGTTTTGTGAATGACAAGATTTGTTTGTTCGTTTCAGGAACATTGTTTCAACTGTGAACCTAGATTGTAAGCTCGACCTCAAAGCTATTGCTTTGCAAGCTCGCAATGCTGAGTATAACCCAAAGGTTTGTTGTAGTGTGTATCTATGTCGTGAGTATTGTTCTTTGTAGGGTGAGTATTGTTCCTTTCTCCATGTTGTGATCTATTCATTTGCTAAGTATATATTCGGATGAAATATTTTTAATTTCAATGGTAACCGGAGTGCCTGTGAAATTCGAAGGCTCACCAAAGATTCTTCCATCGCTATTGTTGGAGCATCCTGTGGAAGTTACGTTGGTTTTGATGCCTAGATTCATCCCTTTCGTACATGTACAGGTGTCAGGTAAGCATATTGTCCTCTATTATATGAAACAAAGGCCAGGTTAACTTATACATGCTTATTTCATTGTCTCCGTTGTGATTTTGGATGGTTTAGGAGGCACTGGATACATATATGAAACTTTCACATAAACATTATAATACAGGATGGGTTCTTTCCCAGGTAATAAGCGATTCTATTCTCTTTTATGCTGTCATGTTTGGATATAGCTTGGACATGTTATAATTGGACGACCATTCTAGAAACTATTTTGTTCGGTTTTTGTGGTTGTGTTTGTGTATAGACTATTAAAGTGTAACTTTAGCGAAAGATTCCAAAGAGAATCCCTGCATGAATTGTTTGTCGGGTGGCCTGTGATATTCATTGTTGAAGGCACTTTGATGGTTTTATACATATCATGGCTCTAATAAATGCAGGCCGGGAAAGCATACTTAAAATTGATAGACTATTTAGAAGCTGAAAAAGCATTCCGGCTTGCCCGCCAGGCTTCTCCTAAAATAAGCATGTATGTAAGTTTGTTTAGAAGGAATGGATATATACTCAACCGTCCTCTATGTAAGTGTGTTTTCTCCTAGTTTCTAAACATAGAACCGCCTCTAAGTCTGATGAACTTTGACATTTTGCTCTGGGAAGGTTGGTAAATTTTCGCAAAGAAAAATCTCATGTATTGTATATATTTTTGCAGCATTTGAAGGAAGATATGAAGCTGAGTTACCTGGCTCAGGAACTAATATCAACTGGCCGCCTAGCTCCTCAATCTTGGTAACTTTTGTTGAATGTCTCTTTCTGATTAATGCTTTCATTTGTTGTTGGTAAATAACAAAAATTAGCGATTATATAGGTGTGCTATGGGAAATTGTTATAGCTTGCAAAAAGACCACGAAACAGCATTAAAGAATTTCCTGCGAGCTGTTCAACTGAATCCAAGATTTGCGTATGCACATACCCTATGTGGCCACGAGTAGGAAAGCTTTAATCCATTTTTACAATAATCTGTTTTAAATCTTCTGGTTGTTGGTCTTAAGGACACTCTCTATGTTTACTGCCTCTCTAGATACACAACTCTAGAAGATTACGGAATGAAAAGTTACCAAAATGCACTTCGTGTAGATACAAGACACTATAACGCATGGTATGGGCTTGGAATGATATATCTACGCCAAGAAAATGTAAGAGTTCTCGAAGATTTTAGCAACTAAAATATTTCTATAAACTCATATTATAATAAATGCTTTCAAAAATTTTCGAGAACTCAACTTTTTTTGCAAAGTATAAGCAAATAATTAAGTTTGTTTTGAGATCGAATGTCAATTATTTATATAAAGTCAGAATTTTAGCAACTAAAATATTTCCGAGAACTCTAATGATTTTAGCAACTAAAATATTTTCGAGAACTCTAATGATTTTAGCAACTAAAATTTTTCTATAAAGTCAGAATTTGAGCAACTAAAATATTTCTATAAACTCATATTATAATAAATGCTTTCTAAAATTTAGCAACTAAAATATTTTTTAACAATAATCATGAGATTTGTGATTTCCTTAACAATAATGAGAACTACCATATTCATATTTGCATTTAATTTTTCATATAATTAGAAAAAAACTTTCTAAGAATCTGAGTTTCTTGCGGAAGTTTGAAAAAAATATTTTAAATTAAAAAATTAAAGGATAAAATTTCGGAAACTAATAAAATTTTAATATTTAGTTATTAAAAAATATTTAGAAAATAATGATATATTTATATATAATATCACATTCAATCATTATATTAATAACTAATGAACAAATTCTAATTCATGTGTGACTATATATGGCATTATACGTTTGTGATTACGAATATTTCTACAAACTCATATTAGAATAAATGCTTTCAAAATTTTAGCTAAAGCTTTTTTACCAATAATTACAAAATTTGTGGTTTTTTAAACAATAATGAGATTTTTCCATATTCAAATTTTCGTATTTACATTTAATTATTCATATAATTATAATAAAAAATTTTAGTTTTTAATATGAGTTTAAACATTTTAGTGAATTAACAAGTTACATTTAAGTATAATATTTAAAAGTTATATTTTCACATTTAATCATTTATATAAATCACTGATGAACAAATTCTAATTCATTGGTGACTATAAAATTAACAAATTCTAATTCATTTTTAACTAATGAACAAATTCTAATTCACTTTTCAATTTACTCTTATGTTAGTAACCTCATAAAAATTATAAATATTATTGTGAACCATCATGTAAGTACATTATTGAGCAATTGCAAAAATATCATTTTTATGTGCACATTTGCAAGAATGCCACTTAGGAGTGTCTATTTGGAAAAATGCCACTAATTATAGATTTATAAGGCCTATATCTTAAAATTATAAACCCTAAAAAATGTTTTGACCCCTAAAACCCCCTAAACACTCAAAGCTAAACCCTAATACAACATAGTTAACCCAAACATAAATTATATAATGAAAAAATAATTTTGAAAAAGTGGCATTTTTGCGAAGATTTTGAAATTGTGGCATTTTTGAAATGTGGCACTTAGAAACTGGCATTTTTTGAAATTTCTCTAATTTTATTTCATTCATTGTATCACGCCAAACCTTATACACTATTAACTTAAGAGTAAATGTAATATTCTTATTTTTAACTTATATAAATTTTCAATTTTTAACACTTTGAGAGCACTAATGGCGTCATATGTCAAATATTTCCATTTTCTTTGTAATATTCTATAACTTTCTCTGTATTAATAACAATAAGTATGCTTAGACCATCATTATTGATGATCTTTGCTGGGTATCATTAGATATAAAATTATTAAAACACACATTTTCTCTTTCTTTTACTCAACTTTATACATTCTCTTTCATACTTTTATTCAACTTTTATTAATTTTATATTTAAACACACTCCAACTAAAGTTTAAACTCTCTCCAAAAGTATCAACCCATTGATATAAAGACACCATCAACTCATCTCCTCTTTTTACTCAAATTTATTAATTTTATATTTCAATACACTCTATTATTTCAACCAAAAACACTCTCTTTCTTTCTTTTACTTAAATTTTAATAATTTTATATCTAATGATACCCACCAAAAAATCATCAATAATGATGCTCTTATAGATTATTTATTTATTATTTTTGTATGCTTGTGTATATCTTAATTTTTTAAATTGAAGTTTCTATACCCTTCCTAATTTTTTTTCCAGTTAATATACTTTTTTTTGTTTATCATTCGTTTTTTATTTATTTTAATTGACATTTTTATCAAGTATGTATTATTTGTTTCTTTAATGTCTTATGTCCTCTCTATATTCCATCTTAATTTTTGTTTCTTAATTAGTATGAATTATTAGAAATTTTACCTTTTTTTGGGTTTAATATGATTGTAACGCCCGTGAATCAAAATGTGTATTTTTGGTGGTGCGTCGAGTGACGCAGGGGAGGTGCGTCGAACGACGCAAATCCTTAATCAGACCGGAAAGTCGGGGTCGATCGCACGGTTTGCGCTATGGTTTAGCGGAACCCTAGGTTTCGATATAAAAGGCAGAAAACAGTGTTCTTGCCGTTTTTGTTGATCAGAAATCAGAGAGAAAAGGGTTGAGAGAGGATTTAGGTGATTGTGTGAGAGGGACAGTTTCAAAGCGGAACTTTGAGAGGGCAAACGGCTGGGCTATTCGAGGCGGATTGGAGTGATTTTTGGTAGGTAAGTTCTCCAATCTCTTCTCGTGTCATAGGAGAAAACGCTTCGTCTTTTGGTTGATTATTCACCGAGTTATGGCTGTTTGAACTCGATGGGTCTGTGCAGATTGTTAACTGCGATCAGTCGGGTTCAGAGGGGAATTCCGATCGAACTAGAAGGAGTCTGGAGACGATCCTTATACCGACACGTAGCTGTGTGTGTCTAGTTTCCAGAAAAGTTGCCTGTTTCGGAATTGGACCAGTGGTTCGTCGTGTACGAGGGTTTTAGTGAACGTCGTTCATTTTTTTTATTTCGATTCTTCGAGGTGAGTGCGTGATCGTGGGTTGTGTGGGCATAGGGATAGATGGAATGCGTTTGATTGTTGTTTTCGTGTGTTTTGTGATTGGGATCGTGCAGGTGACTTGATAAATCGCGACGGATTCGAACCACGAGAGGATAGGCTCGTTTCTGTGGATGTCACGTCGATCGACGCCAGGGTAGTGCGTCGCTCGACGCAGATGCTGCGCGTCGACCGACGCCTAGAGGTTGCGTGGCTCGACGCAGAGTTCCTGTACGGGTTCGTGATTAGTTGTTCTTATTGCTTGCTTGTGTGCTCACCCTGGTATTTGTTTTTCGTTATGTCTATACTTAAATAACATGTAGACGGGATGACCGCTTCGCTGAGTATTTGTAATAATACTCACGCAACTCTTTTTGCCATGTGTTGCAGGTAAAGAGCAAATGTGATCGTGGAATCGGGCAAGGAAGAGGAGATGATCCGGCGTCTCGATTGTGTTGTTATCGTATTGTTTAGAACCGCTAGGTTGCCGGTTTGATGAAATGGATAATTGTTTGAATTAAGTCGAATTGATTTCTGCTGGTTATGTTCGGTTTGCTAGTTTAATACGATTGTTGATAATTGTTGAGAATTAGTATTTATGGGAATACTAATTCGATGTAAAAAAAAAAACGGGTTGGGTTGTTTCAATTTGGTATCAGAGCCCTTACGGTTCTAGGGCGGGAGAACGTAGTATGTTTGATTGATTGACTATGAGTGGTTAGTCAGTTGATTGTTGTTTGGGTTTGGAGTCCTGGATCATCTTCTCCGAGCCTTCAATAAGATTCCACGGTAAGTGTTTTATGACTTTCTGTTTTTAATGTTTAGTCTGCTATGAATAGTCAGTGGGAGATGGCTAGAGGAGTGAGAGGCAGAGGTCGTGGTGTCCGTGGCGCTAGAGGGCATGGTCGTGGCCGTGGTCGGGGACCAGCGGTTGATCCTGTTGAGTCGAGTGGGACTCAGGAGGCCACGCGGGAGGAGGTTGCAGAGTCGCAGATGCCTCCAGAGCCAGTGGGTGGTACTGAGTTGGCCAGTGTGGCGCAGGGCCTAGGTGGGGGTCCTGGCGGGGGTGATGCTTAGGGTCGGTTGGACCGTTTGGAGGCTATGATGCGACAGGTTCTTGAGCAGTTGCCAGGTGGGGCACCGGCTCAGGGACATGCTCCGGGTGGACAGCCAGAGGCGGCTGTTGTTGAGCCGGCAGCGACGGGAGTTCAGCCAGCAGTGGCTAGGGGCAGCCAGGTGTGGCGGCTGCAGAGGAGGCTCCATCCTACCTGAGGATTTTGGAGCAGATGCACAGGATTACTACTGGGTATTTCTCGGGTGGTGCTAAGCCTGAGGAGGCTGCTGCATGGAGGAGCCGTCTGGAGCGTAATTTCCAGGCGCAGAGGTGTCCCAAGGGATACAGAGTGGACCTTGCGGTTCACTACTTAGAGGGTGATGCACATCTATGGTGGAGAGGTGTGACGTGCAGGAGGCCTCAGGCGGGGATGACCTGGGCGGATTTCTTAGCTGAGTTCGACGCCAAGTATTTTCCGCAGGAGGCGGTGGACCGGATGCAGGCGCAGTTTTTAACGCTGACTCAGGGAGGGAGTTTGGTTCGGGAGTATGACCAGCAGTTTGGTCGGCTGTTGGTGTATGCTGGTAGGGAGTTTGGGAGTGAGGAGTCCCAGATTAGGAGGTTCATGCATGGACTTCGACCGGTGCTGAAGACGCTGTGCAGGGCTCGTAAGTACGCCACGAGGGCGGAGTTGGTTGAGACTACGGCAGCTATTGAGGTGGATATGGGGGCAGATCTGGCTGCGGTGGTTAGTCCACCGGTGCAGCAGCAACAGAGGAGGCCGCAGCAGCAGCAGACGGGTGCGAGCCGGGGCGGTAAGCCGGCTCAGGGATAGAAGAGGAAGTGGGAGGGCTCTTCGAGTTCCGGTCAGAGGGCCCAGAATAGTCAGGGTGGTGCAGGGTGCTATGGTTGTGGGAGCACGGAGCACCGGGTGGCAGCTTGTCCGAAGATGAGGGAGGTTCGGACTACACAGGTGCGTTTCCACTGCGGAGAGGCGGGGCACATTATCGCGAGGTGTCCCAGGTTGCAGATGGCAGTGGCAGTGGTGCAGCCGGTGGAGGGGGCGGCGGTTGATGTGCAGCCGTTGAGGTAGCTTGCTGCGCCGCGTGTGTTCACTTCGGTGGAGACGGGGGGTCCTAGCGCTAGGCCGATCACAGGTATATTTAACCTTAACTTGGTGAATTTATAACGTTGTGAATTGCTTGTTTTGGAGTCTTGTATCTGTGATAATACTTTAGGCTCTGTGACACATGAACTGTGTAGGGACCTTAGTAGTAGGCGGGCGTGATTCCCATGTCTTGTTTGATTCCGGAGCTTCGAATAGCTTCATTACACCGGAGTGCGCGGAGCGCAGTGGGATCCGGAGCGACTCCGGGGAGCAGCAGGGAGTAGTTAGAGTGGCTGGAGGGAAAACTTTGGCTATTTTCGGGCGGGCTTGTGGAGTCGATGTTCTGGTGGCAGGAGAGGTCATGCCGGCAGATTTGGTTATCAGTCCGGTGGAGTTGTACGATGTTATTTTGGGGATGGACTGGCTGAATCGTTACAAGGTTCATCTGGATTGTCATCGAGGTCGAGTGGTGTTTGAGCGTGAGATGGGGAGGTTGGTCTATCAGGGCATCACGCCGACTTCCGGGAGCTTGATGATTTCGGCAATTCAGGCCATGCAGTTGATTGATAAGGGCTGTGAGGCGTACTTGCTGACGATTGTGATGCCAGAGTCTGTTTGGGAGGTTGCTGTGGCTGATATTCGGGTTGTCCGGGATTTTAGGATGTATTTCAGTCGTTGCAGGGATTACCGCCGTCAAGGTCAGATCCTTTCACGATTGAGTTGGAGCATGGGACTACGCCGATATCTAAGGCACCGTACCGTATGGCTCCAGCAGAGATGGCAGAGCTGAAGAAGCAGTTGGATGATTTGCTGGGTAAGGGTTTCATCCGACCGAGTAGTTCACCGTGGGGAGCGCCAGTGTTGTTTGTGACGAAGAAGGATGGTAGTTTTCGGTTATGCATCGATTATCGGGGCCTTAACCGAGTTACTGTGAAGAACAGGTATCCTCTGCCGCGGATTGATGAGTTATTGGATCAGTTGCGAGGGGCTACTTGGTTCTCCAAGATCGATTTGGCTTCGGGATACCATCAGATTCCGATAGATGAGGCCGATGTGCGGAAGACGGTTTTCAGGATAAGGTATGGACACTATGAGTTCGTGGTGATGCCGTTTGGGTTGACAAATGCGCCAGCGGCATTCATGAGGCTGATGAACGGGGTGTTTCAGGAGTGTTTGGATGAGTTCGTTATTATCTTTATCGATGATATCCTGGTGTATTCGAGGACTCCTGAGGAACACGAGGTTCATCTGAGGTTGGTTCTGGAGAAGCTGCAGGGATAGAAGTTGTACGCGAAGCTCAGTAAGTGCAGTTTCTGGCAGCGGAAGATGGGTTTTCTTGGGCATGTCGTGTCTGCGGAGGGAGTTTCAGTGGATCCAGCTAAGATTGAGGCTATTAGGGATTGGCCGAGACCGAGGAATGCGACAGAGATCAGGAGTTTCCTAGGTTTAGCTGGGTATTACCGGAGGTTCGTCAAGGGTTCTGCGAGTATGGCGCAGGCGATGACGAAGTTGACGGGTAAGGATGTCCCGTTTGTGTGGTCTGCGGAGTGTGAGGAGAGCTTCGGAAAGCTGAAGGAGATGCTGACTAGTACTCCAGTTTTGGCGTTTCATGATCCGGGCGAGCCATACGTGGTGTACACAGATGCATCTGGTGTGGGTCTGGGGTGTGTTCTGATGCAGCAGGGGAAGGTTATTGCTTATGCTTCGAGGCAGTTGAGGAAACACGAGTGCAATTACCCTACACATGACTTGGAGTTGGCGGCAGTGATCTTCGCCCTGAAGATCTGGCGGTCTTACCTTTATGGTGGGAAGGTCCAGGTGTTCACGGATCACAAGAGCCTGAAGTACTTCTTCACTCAGCTAGAGCTGAACCTGAGGCAGAAGCGCTGGATGGAGTTGGTAGCGGATTACGATCTGAAGATTGAGTACCATCCGGGGAAGGCTAATCTGGTTGCAGATGCATTGAGTCGGAAGAGGGTTGCTTCGGCTCAGGAGCGGGATTTGGAGGAACTGGCGAGCGAGATTGGCGTGTTGAGTTTGTGTGTTATCTCGCAGGAGTCGTTGGGGTTAGAGGCAGCTAATTGAGCAGATTTACTGAGCAGGATTCGGGTAGCTCAGGAGAAGGATCAGGGTCTAATTGATGCTTCTCAGCTGGCGGGTTCAGGGTATCAAGTCTCCGGGATTGGGATGATACTGGTGAATGGTCGGGTCTGTGTACCCAAGGATGAGAGTCTCAGGCAGGAGATTCTGAGGGAGGCTCATTCGAGCATGCTGTCGATTCATCCAAGAGCGACCAAGATGTACCGGGACTTGAAGAGGTACTACCACTGGGTCGGAATGAAGAAGGACGTTGCGAGTTGGGTTTCGAAGTGTAACGTGTGTCAGCTGGTGAAGGCTGAGCATCAAGTTCCGAGCGGGTTGTTGCAGAGTTTGCCTATACCGGAGTGGAAGTGGGATATGGTGACTATGGACTTTGTGACAGGATTGCCGGTCTCGCGGACTTATGATGCGATCTGGGTGATTGTAGATCGTCCGACTAAGACAGCACATTTTCTGGCCATTAAGAAGACTGATGGGGCTGCAGTGTTGGCTAGGAAGTATGTGCGGGAGATTGTGAGGTTGCATGGAGGGCCAGCGAGCATTGTGTCAGACAGAGATCTGAGATTTGCTTCGGAGTTCTGGGGAGCATTTCAGGCCGAGATGGGCACGAATGTGCATATGAGTACGGCATATCATCCTCAGACGGATGGGCAATCTGAGAGGACGATTCAGACATTGGAGGACTTGCTGAGGATGTGTGTGCTAGACTATGGTGGTCATTGGGTAGATCATCTGAGACTGGTAGAGTTTGCTTACAACAACAGTTATCAGGCGAGTATCGGGATGGCTCCATATGAGGCTCTGTATGGGAGGCCATGTAGGACACCGTTCTGCTGGACCCAGGTGGGAGAGAGGAGCATGTTTGGTGCAGACTTCGTTCAGGAGACGACGGAGAAGATCCGTGTCTTAAAGCTGAACATGAAGGAGGCTCAGGATCGGCAGAAGATTTATACCGATAAGCGGAGGAAGGAGTTGGAGTTCGTACTGGGGGATATGGTGTATCTCAAGGCAGCCATGTTGAGGGGTCCTAACAGATCCATTGCAGAGAATAAGCTGAGTCCGAGGTTTATGGGTCCGTTCAGAGTGGTTGAGCGGGTTGGACCGGTAGCTTACAGGTTGGAGTTGCCTCAGAGTATGAAGGTTTTTCACAACGTCTTTCATGTTTCGATGCTGCGGAAGTGTCTACACGAGTCTGAGGAGGTGTTGCTAGGATCCCTGAGGATCTTCAGCCTAACATGACATTAGCGGCAAGGCCTGTGAGGATTCTCGAGAGGAGGGTCAAGGTGCTGTGTCGGAAGAGGATACCGTTGGTGAGAGTCGTGTGGGACTGTGACGGTATAGAAGAGGAGACTTAGGAGCCGGATGTGAAGATGAAGACCAAGTTTCCGAAGTGGTTCGAGAAGCAAGCGGAGGCTTGAGTTTCTTTCTTTTGCTGGTTTCGGTTTTGTAGTAGCATGTGGTTACAGTTACTGTATTTTCGTTTTTGTTGTAACGATTATACGTTTTTTTTCGAGGATTAATAAGATGTGTTTTCTTATTATTGTTGGATCTTAAGATGTGAGTTCTTATGTGTGGTAACCTAGTGGGGGTTACAGCGATATTGGTATTTCCAGTGGGGAAATGTCATGGTGAGCTATGGAGGCGTTTTTTTTTTCGGTCGATAGATGCTTATGATGGCACGTTGCAGAGTATTGCTCCAGGGGACGGTGGGTTCCTGTATACTTGAGGGATAGTGGATCTCTCCAGGGGATAGTGGGTTCCCTGCATGCACTCGAGGGGTAGTGGGCCTCTCTGGGGACAGTGGGTCTCCTACATGTACTTTGAGGGAGTGGGTCTCTCCAGGGGATAGTGGGTTCCCTGCATACCGTAGCTCAAAGGGTGACAATCCTGCGAGCAGGTGTGGTGTATATGGGTACGAGTCATAAGTATGAGTATGAGCAGTAGCGTCTGAACGGGGTCGTAAGTAAGCGGCCGAATGCCATCGGGGGATGGAGAGGGATCTCAGGTGGGTTGACCGGTGGGGTCAGGTATGTGGGTTGGATTGTAGGGTCTTGTCTAGGGTTAGTATTTGAGCTGGAACCTCGATTCGGGCGATTTCGGGGAGTAATGTAGCGTCTTGGTCGTGCATGTTCTTGTCTGATTGTTGCACGATCAATTGGTTCTTTACGCCGGGTCTACGGTGGGTCGGACATGTTCTTGTTTGATTGTTGTTCGATCAATCGGGCAGACTGGACCGGGACTACAGCGATACATAGTGGTGTATCTCTGGGAAAGTTTGGGTCGGGTTTCTGAGCATAAGTGGTGACCTTAGCACCACTTATGGGTGGTTGATGACTTGTGATTCGAGGACGAATTCTTGTTAGTGGGGGAGAATTGTAATGCCCGTGAACCAAAATGTGTATTTTTGGTGGTGCGTCGAGCGACGCAGGGGAGGTGCGTCGAACGACGCAAATCCTTAATCAGACCGGGAAGTCGGGGTCGATCGCATGGTTTGCGCGATGGTTTAGCGAACCTAGGTTTCGATATAAAAGGCAGAAAAGAGTGTTCTGGCCGTTTTTGTTGATCAGAAATCAGAGAGAAAAGGGTTGAGAGAGGATTTAGGTGATTGTGTGAGAGGGACAGTTTCAAAGCGGAATTTTGAGAGGGCAAACAGATGGGCTATTCAAGGCGGATTGGAGTGATTTTTGGAGGGTAAGTTCTCCAATCTCTGCTCGTGTCATAAGCGAAAACGTTTCGTCTTTTGGTTGATTATTCACCGAGTTATGGCTGTTTGAACTCGATGGGTCTGTGCAGATTGTTATCTTCGATCAGTCGGGTTCAGAGGGAAATTCCGATCAAACTAGAAGGAGTCTAGAGGCAATCCGCATACGGACGCGTAGCTGTGTGTGTCTAGTTTCCAGAACAGTTGCCTGTTTCGGAATTGGACCAGTGGTTCGTCGTGTACGAGGGTTTTAGTGAACGTTGTTCATTCTTTTTATTTCGATTCTTCGAGGTGAGTGCGTGATCGTGGGTTGTGTGGGCATAGGGATAGATGGAATGCGTTTGATTGTTGTTTTCGTGTGTTTTGTGACTGGGATCGTGCAGGTGACTTGATAAATCGTGACGGATTCGAGCCACGAGATGATAGGCTCGTTTCTGTGGATGTCGCATCGATCGACGCCAGGGTGGTGCGTCGCTCGACGCAGACGCTGCGCGTCGACCGACGCCTAGAGGTTGCATCACTCGACGCAGAGTTCCTGTACGGGTTCGTGATTAGTTGTTCTTATTGCTTGCTTGTGTGCTCACCCTGGTATTTGTCTTTCGTTATGTCTATACTTAAATAACATGTAGACGGGATGACCGCTTCGCTGAGTATTTGTGATCGCAACTCTTTTTGCCATGTGTTGCAGGTAAAGAGCAAATGTGATCTAGAATCGGGCAAGGAAGAGGAGATGATCCGGCGTCTCGATTGTGTTTTTATCGTATTGTTTAGAACCGCTAGGTTGCTGGTTTGGTGAAATGGATAATTGTTTGAATTAAGTCGAATTGATTTCTGCTGGTTATGTTCGGTTTGCTAGTTTAATACGATTGTTGATAATTGTTGAGAATTAGTATTTATGTGAATACTAATTCGATGTAAAAAAAAAACGGGTTGAGTTGTTTCAAAGATCATCAGATACTCCTCAGGTTGAGAATCCTGAAGAGTTGGCAGGAGTTTTGGAAAACATTATTGAGAAAAAGTTCCATTTTTTCATATCTACGGAGAAATGTAATCTTCGTGAACGAAATGATACATTCATGGTTGAACAAGTTTTGTCTATACAAGACATACAATAAGTTTTTCGTGACAAGTTTACATTTTTTTATGGAATATAAAACAATAAATCTTATTTGATTACTTCAAAATGTTCTTTTGGAGATTTTTCTTCAATTTATGTTTTTTTTTACCATATAATAATAGTGTTTTGACAAACTTATCTTTCTCGAGATCAATTTCTTTGTTAACAATACGACAGACATACATACATGCACAAAACTAAATAATTGATACGACAGACATGCGTACATGCACAAAAATAAATATTATAATTTATGTATACCAACTCCATGACTATTCATTATAAAATTCAATACTTAACATACTTATTCTCTACCTTCAAGCTAAAAAAAACTATCATACTTTTTCGAACTAATCGATTCTACTTACAAACTAAAACCATACATATATAATCTTAGAACATATTATATACGACACAATATGAAAGCTAAGTATAGTTTACAACATATACAACGAATGTTCTCGCACAAAGTCCGTACAAAGTGCGGGTGAAAATCTAGTTAAGAATATAAGAGAATGCAATCAAAAACCATGAGAAACATAACATAAACATAAGAGAATACGAAGCACAAACCTATGATCTGCTTCCCAACGAATCTCCAATTCGCACAACAAATCTCCAACTCTTATCAGTTTAAACATGTTGCAAGAAGGAGGAAATATATATTAGAATCAATGAAACATTATAAACAAAAATAAGAGCATCTGACTTTTAGAAACATCAGAACAAAAAGAGAAACCATGAGAGTAAATTCATACATGGATTAGTGCTCAAACATGTGAGAAAATAAAAAATAAAATTGCATCAGCAGGAACTGAATATAGACAATAGACACACAAAGAAGCACAAATCATATATACAAAGACCAAGAAACAAAATTGAAATAAGTAAAAATACATAAAAGTGGACCAAACCCTAGGACTATAAGAAATTATTCATATATTTATATAAGAAATCATACTCGTAACTGCTAGGGTTTTTATTAAATCGATTTTGTTTATGGGCCGAAAGCAAACAAAACATATACAAACCAATTAAAATTTAAGCCCAAATCGAACAAAAAAATAATAATCAATTTTAATATAAAAAAATCGATGGCATGTCAATGTAATTTAGGCATTTTTTAGAAGGTACCATTGTAATCAACCACTTCGAAATCGCTTTTAAGCGTCATGTAGGATTTTTTTACTTTATATTTAAAAGAATAGATATATATATATATATTATATGTGATATACGTAGATATATTTATATTAATACACTTAGAATATATGTTATATGAGATATACATATATGGTGCATTTATTTGCATGTGTGTACGTGAAGTAAATGGAAAAAAAAAGGTAATTAAGATTGCTTCTTCCTCTCCACGAAATAGCTTCCTCATTTGGGCTCAGCCCATTAAATGCTTGGACTATATATTAAGGTGACGTGATGAAAATGTGATTATCCTAAGTCGCCACTTATAAACCCTACCACAAGAATACAAAACAGGTTGTCTTTGGTAACAAAATATTTAGATTTCTACGGCACTAACATCTGTTTGATTTTGTTTGTGTGCATGTAGATACCAATAGAGGCATAATGTTTGGAGTGCTACATAACTTTGATCTGATTCGATTCATTTTTCTGCTGCAATTAATCCATGTATATTTGAAACTATAGAACCTAAATCTAATTTAGTATTTACACGAATCTTAAAATTGAATTATAAATTGATATTTATAAATAGTTATAAACCATCTATGAATTACAATAGTGGTATCAGAACCTACGTGTATAATATTGAAATTGGTCTAGTTTAATATATATGATATATATGTTAATTTTGTGAATAGTTTGATCTGTTTGAATTTATGAAATTTATATGGAACATGTTTGCGTAAACAGAAACTATGAGATGCGTTTTAATTACCCAGGATCTTGTTAAAATCGGCATGATAATTTTGATAGTTTCAATGTTATAATATGATTATGATCGGTCACTGATAATTCGCATGCATGTTTAAAGGTGTGCATAATTGAAAACGAATACGTAAGTAATATTATAATAATCAGAGACACACGATTTGATGCATGACTCTTAGATGCATACGTAAGTGATATTATATGTAAGTGATTTGATGAATGGCTGTTTGACTTTTGATATAATAATGTTATATGCATGTGTTATATAACTAATAATTCGAACTGATCTAGATTAATTATATAATTAATAATTTATAATATTAATTATTTAAAATATATTAGATATGTATTATATTATATGTTTTATATTTGATATAAATTTATAATATAAATATAAATTGGTTAAAAAATTAAATCTTCAATTTAATATCAAATATTTTTGATACTTATCCAATCTATATCAACTGTGTCAAAGCTTATTTCGTTGTGTGATGGGTATGTCAAGCAGAGTGTCCACTTCTGCATAAGTGAGATTGGTTGACTTGACTAGGCTATCAAAATTGTTTTGGGCTTAGAGGCATATGTTGGATTGACATAAGATGTCATCCGACAACCAAGAGTTATATTGGATATAATTAGCAAAGTGTGTTGCTTACCTAAATAGCTAGACATTCGGACAATGAGCCAAAGCTCATTTGAATTCTAGTAAAGTATGAATATTGGATCATTATTGAAACAACCCGACCCGTTTTTTTTTTTTTTTTTTTATATTGGATTCGAATTAACATTCCCATAAATGCTAACTCTCAATAACCCAATCATCCAATTAATCAAACAGCGGAAAACAAGACAAATAACCCAGTAAACCATTCAATAATTCCATCCACAACAATAATCAAAACCAATATCAAATCCATTACACAATTCAATATCTAAACCAGTTCACTCTCCACACCCAAATCACTAACATCCTAGCGGTGCTAACAACCTACTTCACTCAATCGAGACACTAGATCATCTCCTCTTCCTTGCCCGATCCCACGATCACACTTTCTCTTTACCTGCAACACATGGCAAAAAGAGTTGCGTGAGTATTATCACAAATACTCAGCGAGACGGTCATCCCATCTACAGATTATATGCTCAGGCATAAAAGAATACAATACCAGGGTGAAATAAGCGGCACACACAAAACAAGCAAACAGAACAACAAATAGGCCAGCAGCCTCTGTGTCGATCGACACATCCTCTAGGCGTCGATCGACACACGACTGTCTGCTGCGTCGATCGACACAACCCAAGTGTGTCGATCGACACGGCACCTGCTGATCGAAGGATCGAGCCTATCCTCTCATGGCTCCGATCCGAACGACCCCAATCGATCACCTGCAACATATTAGCACATAGCACACCACATACATACAAAGTAACAGCAATCAATCGCATCCTATTCAACCTACACTTGATAAATCTATGGTCACGCACTCACCTCAAAGGATCGAAATGAACGAATGAACGATGTTTACTAAAACCCTCGTACACGACGAACCACTGGTCCAATTCCAAAACAAGCGACTGTTCCGGAAACTAGACACACACAGCTACGCGTCGGTATGCAGATCGCCCCCAGAATCCTTCTGGTTCGATCGGAAATTCCCCCTGAACCCGATTGATCGCAGACAACAATCTGCACAAACCTACCGAGTTCAAACAGCCATAACTCGGTGAATAATCAACCGAAAGACGAACCGTTTTCGCCTATAACACGAGCAGAGATTGAAGAACTTACCCTCCATAAATCAGCCCAAACCGCCGCGAAAAACCCCACCGTTTGCCCTCTCAAAGATCCGATCAGAAACTGTCTCACACACACAAACACTTAACTCTTCTCTCAACAATTCTCTTCTGATTTCTGATCCAACCAAGAGGGCAGGATCCTGTTTCGGCCTTTTATATCCAACCCTAGGGTTCTCCCTTAACCAACACGCAAACCGTGCGATCAAACCCGACGAAAACCAACTCCCAATTCTCACTTCGAAACCGTGTCGATCGACACTCACTCTGTGTCGATCGACACAGACCTCTCTGGTCGATACCAACACGCAAACAAACACCCGTATCGATCGACACCACCTGTTGCGTCGATCGACACCCAACCAAAAATCCTATTTTTTTTTATCACGGGCGTTACAATTCTCCCCCACTGACAAGGATTCGTCCTCGAATCACAAGCCAATAACCACTCAGATCCGTGCTAAGGTCACCACTTAAGCTCAGAAACTCGACCTAACCTCCCCGGAGATACACCACAATGTATCGCTGTAGTCCCGGCCCAGTCTGCCCGATCGATCGAACAACAATCAGACAAGAACATGTCCGACCCACCGTAGACGCGGCATAAAGGACTAACTGATCGTGCAACAATCAGACAAGAACATGCACGACCAAGACGCTACATTACTCTCCAAAATTGCCCGAATCGAGGTTCCAGCACAAATACTAACCCTAGACCAGACCCTACCATCCAACCCACACACATGACCCCACCGGTCAACCCACCTGAGATCCATCTCGATCCTCGATGGCCATTCGGTCGCCCACTTGCAACCTACCCAGACGCTATTGCTCATACTCATACTCATGACTCGTACACATATACACCACACCTACTCGCAGGATCGTCACCCTTTGAGCTACGGTGTGCAGAGAACCCACTATTCTCTGGAGAGACCCACTATCCCTCAAAGTACATGTAGGAGACCCACCGTCCCCAGAGGCCCACTACCCCTCGAGTGCATGCAGGGAATCCACTATCCCCTGGAGAGATCCACTATCCCTCAAGTATACAGGAACCCACCGTCCCTAGAGAGGCCCGCTATCCCCTCGAATGCATGCAGGGAAACCACTATCCCCTGGAGAGATCCACTATCCCTCATATCTACAGGAACCCACCGTCCCTAGAGAGCAATACTCTGCAGCGTGCCGTCATAGACATCTATCGACCAACACACCCCCATGGTTCTCCATGACATTTCCCCACTGGAAATGTTAACTATCGCTGTAACCCCACTAGTTTACCGTAACCCCCACTAGGTTACAACACACGAACTCGCATCTTACGATCCAACAATAATAAGAAAACATATCTTATTAATACTCAAAACGTACATTCGTTACAACAAAACGAAAAAATACAACAACTGTAGCCACATGCTATTACAAAACCAAAACCAGCAAAAGAAAGAACTCAAGCGGCTTCTCGAACCACTTCGGAAACTTGGCCTTCAACTTCACCTCCGGCTCCCAAATCTCCTCCTCGACACCATCACAGTCCCACACGACTCTCACCAATGGTATCCTCTTACGACGCAGAACCTTGACTCTCCTCTCGAGAATCCTCACAGGCCTCGCCGCTAATGTCATGTTGGGCTGAAGATCCTCCGGGATCCTAGCCAATACCTCCTCAGACTCATGTAGACACCTCCGCAGCATCGAAACATGAAAGACATCGTGAAAAGCCCTCATACTCTGCGGCAACTCCAGCCTGTAAGCTACCGTCCTAACCCGCTCAACCACTCTGAATGGACCCATAAACCTCGGACTCAGCTTGTTCTCTGCAATAGATCTGTTAGGACCCCTCAACATGGCTGCCTTGAGATACACCATATCTCCCAGCACGAACTCCAACTCCCTCCTCCGCTTATCGGCATAACTCTTCTGCCGATCCTGAGCCTCCTTCATGTTCAGCTTCAAGACACGGATCTTCTCCGTCGTCTCCTGAACAAAATCTGCACCAAACATGCTCCTCTCCCCCACCTGAGTCCAGCAGAACGGTGTCCTACATGGCCTCCCATACAGAGCCTCATACGGAGCCATCCCGATACTCGCCTGATAACTGTTGTTGTACGCAAACTCTACCAAGCTCAGATGATCTGCCCGATGACCACCGTAGTCTAACACACACATCCTCAGCAAGTCCTCCAATGTCTGAATCGTCCTCTCAGACTGCCCATCCGTCTGAGGATGATATGCCGTACTCATATGCACCTTCGTGCCCATCTCGGCCTGAAATGCTCCCCAGAACTCCGAAGCAAATCTCGGATCTCGGTCTGACACAATGCTCGCAGGGACCCCATGCAACCTCACAATCTCCTGCACATACTTCCTAGCCAACACTGCAGCCCCATCAGTCTTCTTAATGGCCAGAAAATGTGTTGTCTTGGTAAGACGATCCACAATCACCCAGATCGCATCATAAGTCCGCGAGATTGGCAAACCTGTCACAAAGTCCATAGTCACCATATCCCACTTCCACTCCGGCATAGGCAGACTCTGCAATAACCCGCTCGGAACCTGATGCTCAGCCTTCACCAGCTGACACACGTTGCACCTCGAAACCCAACTCGCAACATCCTTCTTCATCCCGACCCAGTGGTAGTACCTCTTCAAGTCCCGGTACATCTTGGTCGCTCCAGGATGAATCGACAGTATACTCGAATGAGCCTCACCCAGAATCTCCTGCCTGAGACTTTCATCCTTGGGTACATAGACCCGACCGTTCACCAGTATCATCCCACTCCCGGAGACCTGATACTCTGAACCCGCCAGCTGAGAAGCATCAATCAAACCCTGATCCTTCTCCTGAGCTACTCGAACTCTGCTCAGTAAATCCGCTCGGTTAGCTGCCTCTAACCCCAACGGCTCCTGCGAGATAACACACAGGCTCAACGCGCCAATCTCGCTCGCCAGCTCCTCTAAATCCCGCTCCTGAGCCGAAGCAACCCTCTTCCGACTCAACGCATCTGCAACCAGATTAGCCTTCCCCGGATGGTACTCAATCTCCAGGTCGTAATCCGCTACCAGTTCCATCCAACGCCTCTGCCTCAGGTTCAGCTCTGGCTGAGTGAAGAAATACTTCAGGCTCTTGTGATCCGTGAACACCTGGACCTTCCCACCATAAAGGTAAGATCGCCAGATCTTCAGGGCGAAGATCACTGCAGCCAACTCCAAGTCATGCGTAGGGTAATTGCACTCGTGCTTCCTCAACTGCCTCGAAGCATAAGCAATCACCTTCCCCTGCTGCATCAGAACACACCCCAACCCCACACCAGATGCATCCGTATACACCACATATGGCTCGCCCGCATCAGGCAACGCCAATACTAGAGTACTAGTCAGCATCTCCTTCAGCTTCCCGAAGCTGTCCTCACACTCCGCAGACCACACAAACTGAACATCCTTACCCATCAACTTCGTCAACGCCTGCGCCATACTCGCAAAACCCTTGACAAACCTCCGGTAATACCCAGCTAATCCAAGGAAACTCCTGATCTCCGTCGCATTCCTCGGTCTCGGCCAATCCCTAATAGCCTCGATCTTAGCCGGATCCACTGAAACTCCCTTGGCAGACACGACATGCCCCAGAAAACCCATCTCCCGCTGCCAGAAACTGCACTTACTGAGCTTCGCATACAACTTCTGTTCCCGCAGCTTCTCCAGAACCAACCTCAGATGAACCTCATGTTCCTCCGGAGTTCTCGAGTACACCAAGATATCGTCGATAAAGATAATAACGAACTCATCCAAGTACTCCTGGAACACCCCGTTCATCAGCCTCATGAATGCCGCTGGCGCATTCGTCAACCCAAACGGCATCACCACGAACTCGTAGTGACCATACCTCGTCCTGAAAGCCGTTTTCCTCACATCGGCCTCATCTATCGGAATCTGATGGTATCCCGAAGCCAAATCGATCTTGGAAAAACAAGTAGCCCCCCGCAACTGATCCAACAACTCATCAATCCGCGGCAGAGGATACCTGTTCTTCACAGTATCCCGGTTAAGACCCCGGTAGTCGATGCATAACCGAAAACTACCATCCTTCTTCTTCACAAACAACACCGGCGCTCCCCACGGTGAACTACTCGGTCGGATGAAACCCTTACCCAGCAAATCATCCAACTGCTTCTTCAGCTCTGCCATCTCTGCTGGAGCCATGCGGTAAGGTGCCTTAGATATCGGAGTAGTCCCAGGTTCCAACTCAATCGTGAAAGGATCAGACCTAGACAGCGGCAATCCTTGCAACGACTGAAACACATCCTGGAAATCCCGGACAACTCGAATATCAACCAAAGCGACCTCCCCAACAGACTCTGGCATCACAATCGTCAGCAAGTACGCCTCACAGCCCTTATCAATCAACTGCGCGGCCTGAATTGCTGAAATCATCAAACTCCCGGAAGTCGGCCTGATGCCTTGATAAACCAACCTCCCCGACTCACGCTCAAACACCACTCGACCTCGATGACAATCCAAATGAACCTTGTAACGATCGAGCCAATCCATCCCCAAGATGACATCGTACAATTCCACTGGACTGATAACCAAATCTGCCGGCATGACCTCTCCTGCCACCAGAACATCTACTCCACAAGCCCGCCCGAAAGTAGCCAAAGTCTTCCCTCCAGCCACTCTAACCACTCCCGGCTGCTCCCCGGAATCGCTCCGGATCCCACTGCACTCCGCGCACTCCGGTGTAATGAAGCTATTCGAGGCTCCAGAATCGAATAAGACATGGGAATCACGCCTGCCTACTACTAAGGTCCCTATACCATTCATGTGTCACAGAGCCTAAAGTATTATCACAGATACAAGACTCCCAAAACAAGCAATTCACAACGTTAAAAATTGAAAATTCACCAAGTTAAGGTTTAAGTACCTGTGATCGGCCTGGCGCTAGGACCCCCCGTCTCCGCCGAAGTGAACACACGCGGAGCAGCAAGCTGCCTCAACGGCTGCACATCAACTGCCGCCCCCTGCACCGGCTGCACCACTGCCACTGCCATCTGCAACTTGGGACACCTCACCCTAATGTGCCCCGTCTCTCCGCAATGGAAACACGCCTGTGTAGTCCGAACCTCTCTCCTCTTCGGACAAGCTGCCACCCGGTGCTCCGTGCTCCCACAACCATAGCACCCCGTACCACTCTGACCACTCGGGGCCCTCTGACCGGAACCCGAAGAGCCCTCCCACTTTCTCTTCTGTCCCTGAGCCGGCTTACCGCTCCGGCTCGCACCTGCCTGCTGCTGCACCGGTGGACTAAGCGCTGCAGCCAGCTCTGTCCCCATATCAACCTCAATGGCTGCCGCAGTCTCAACCAACTCCGCCCTCGTGGCGTACTTACTAACCCTGCACAGCGTCCTCAGCACCGGTGGAAGTCCCTGCATGAACCTCCTGATCTGGGACTCCTCGCTCCCAAACTCTCTACCAGCATACACCAACAGCCGACCGAACTGCTCATCATAACTCCGAACCGAACTCACTCCCTGAGTCAGCGCCAAAAACTGCGCCTGCATCCGGTCCACCGCCTCCTGCGGAAAATACATGGCGTCAAACTCTGCCAAGAAATCCGCCCAGGTCATCCCCGCCTGAGGCCTCCTGCTCGTCACACCTCTCCACCACAGATGTGCATCACCCTCCAAATAGTGAACTGCAAGGTCCACTCTGTATCCCTCGGGACACCTCAGCGCCTGGAAATTACGCTCCAGACGACCCCTCCACGCAGCAGCCTCCTCAGGCTTAGCACCGCCCGAGAAATACCCAGTAGTAATCCTGTGCATCTGCTCCAAAATCCTCAGGTAGGAAGGAGCCTCCTCTGCAGCCGCCACATCTGGCTGCCCCCGGACCACTGCTGGCTGAACACCCGCTGCTAACGGCTCAACACCAGCCACCCCCGGCTGTACACCCGGAGCATACCCCTGAGTCGGTGCCCCACCTGGCAACCGCTCAAGAACCTGAAGCATCATCGCTTCCAAACGGTCTAACCGACCCTGAGCATCGCCCCCGCCAGGACCCCACCTGGGCCCTGCGCCACGCTGGCTAACTCTGTACCACCCACTGGCTCTGGAGGTATCTGCGACTCTGCAACCTCCTCCTGCGTGGCCTCCTGAGTCCCACTCGACTCAACAGGATCAACCGCCGGTCCCCGACCACGGCCGCGACCACGCCCCCTAGCCCCACGGGCACCACGACCTCTGCCTCTAGCCATCTCTCACTGACTAACCACAGCAGACTAAGCATTAGAAACAGAAATCATAAACGAAACACTTACCGTGGAATCATATTGAAGGCTCGGAGAAGATGATCCAGGACTCCAAACCCGAGCAACAATCGACTGACTAACTCACATAATCAATTAACACTACTCTACACAATCAGCAATACATGCAGTTACTAAGTTCTCCCGCCCTAGAACCGTAAGGGCTCTGATACCAAATTGAAACAACCCGACCCGTTTTTTTTTTTTTTTTTTTACATTGGATTCGAATTAACATTCCCATAAATGCTAACTCTCAATAACCCAATCAACCAATTAATCAAACAGCGGAAAACAAGACAAATAACCCAGTAAACCATTCAATAATTCCATCCACAACAATAATCAAAACCAATATCAAATCCATGACACAATTCAATATCTAAACAAGTTCACTCTCCACACCCGAATCACTAACATCCTAGCGGTGCCGCTTATTATGATTATGAGATATGGCAGTTGGATGTGAAAACAACTTTTCTCAATGGAAATCTGGAGGAGGATGTGTACATGACACAACCTCACGGTTTCACAGATCCTAAAAATGCTGGGAAAGTATGCAAGATTCATCGTTCCATTTATGGTTTGAAGCAAGCATCTCGGAGTTGGAATCTTCGTTTTAATGAAGCGATCAAAGAGTTTGATTTTATTAGAAACTAAGAAGAACCTTGTGTTTACAAGAAGACTAGTGGGAGCGCAGTTGCATTTCTGATATTGTATGTAGATGACATACTACTCATTGGAAATGACAATTCTTTACTTCAGACTTGGCTAAGTAGTTGTTTCTCAATGAAAGACATGGGAGAAGCCGCTTATATCCTTGGAATAAGAATCTATAGAGATAGATTGAACAAAATCATTGGACTGAGTCAAGTTACTTATTTAGATAAGATCTTACACAGGTTCAACATGCATGATTCCAAGAAGGGTTTTATTCCAATGTCTCATGGCATAACTCTCAGCAAGACACTGTGTCCTTCGACACATGATGAGCGAGAGTGGATGAGTAGAATCTCATATGCTTCTGCTATAGGATCTATCATGTATGCCATGCTCTGTACTCGTCCAGATGTTGTGTGTGCTTTGAGCATGACGAGTAGATATCAATCTGATCTAGGTGAAAGTCATTGGACGGCGGTCAAGACCATTCTAAAGTATTTGAGAAATACTAAGGATAAGTTCTTGGTCTATGGAGGAAGTGATGAGCTTGTTGTGAGTGGTTACACTAATGTTAGCTTTCAGATAGACAAAGATGATTTTCGATCACAATCTGGATTTATCTTCTATCTTAATGGAAGAGCTGTGAGCTGGAAAAGCTCTAAGCAAAGCACTGTGGCAGACTCCACAACCGAAGATGAGTACATTATTGAACTTGGTGTGATTCCTAGCATATCTGGACCGGTGGATCTCTATTGTGACAACAATGGAGCCATCACTTAGATGAAGGAACCAAGATCACACCAGAAATCCAAACACATAGAAAGACGATAATATCTTATTCGTGATATTGTTGATAGATGAGATATGAAGATTAGTAGAGTCTCGACGGATGCAAACGTTGCTGATCCTTTGACCAAGCCTCTTCCACGACCTAAGCATGAGAGTCATACTGCTGCCATAGGCATTAAATTTCATTAATTTGAAAATAAAATCAAATGTATGTATATATGAACATCATATCATAAAATAAAATTCTCCACTAGAGAGTATAGTCCTTTGAACTGAGTTCATCATGATTTCTTATATAGGGATTGGTTTGTTTTGACTCTGTCAAACAGCCGTAAAAGGTGATTATAAAGGCAGTGCTTGGGCATACTATGAATTATGTAAGGAACATGGATGGAACAAGATGGAATTGTCCCTCCTATATAACAGGAGATAAGTATCTTTGGGCCTATCAAAGATTTGATACTGAAAATGCATGGTCGTGCTCAAACGAGGTGAAAGTCAGTCGTTTGTTTAATCAGTATAAATCAGAGTTCGATAAACGTGATCTAGCTTAATAAGGATTACGCAATTTCTTGCCTTATGCTAAGATCGAGATACAGAGATGAAGGGATTATATGAATAGATGATTCTAGTACAAGTGGGAGATTGTTGGGAATGTCCTGAAATCATTTGTACTTACTCTAGAAAGTTAAAATGTCAATGTTTGACAATCGTATAATATTAGATGGTTAAAATGTTTTGCTAGAAACCACTTATAATTTATGGACCTGAAAGCCTATTATTAATATTATATGATCCTATAAGGTCACACACCTAAGCAAACTAGATCACTAATATATTGAGTTTTAATAATCATACAATATATATATATATATATATATATATATATATATATATATATTATATGTGATATACGTATATATATTTATATTAATGCACTTAGAATATATGTTATATGAGATATACATATATGGTGCATTTATTTATATATGTGTACGTGAAGTAAAAAAAAAAAAAAAGGTAATTAAGATTGCTTCGCTTCCTCATTTGGGCTCAACCCATTAAATGCTTGAACTATATATTAAGATGACGTGATGATAATGTGATTATCCTAAGTCGCGGCTTATAAACCCTAATACAAGAATACAAAACAGTTTGTCGTTGATAACAAGAGATTTAGATTTCTACGGCACTAGCATCCCGTTTGATCTTGTTTGTGTGCATGTGGATACCGATAGAGGCACGACGTTTGGAGTGCTACATAACCTTGATCTGATTTGATTCATCTTTCCGCTGCAATTGATCCAGGTATATTCGAAACTATAGAACCTAGATCTAATATAGTATTTACACGAATCCTGGAAATTGAATTCTAAATTAATATTTATAAATAGCTATAAATCGTCTATGAATTACAACACTAACGACACAAATAAAAAAAAATTCTAAACTAAAGGGATCAATAAGATATGTGTTTTTGAAAGAAGGATCTATGTATCAATGGTCATCCGATTGCATCAAAATGTGGAATCAATAAGATATGTGTTTTTGAAAGAAGGATCTATGTATCAATGGTCATCCGATTGCATGAAAATGTGGAAGAGTGATAGCAAAACATATCACATGGAAAAGACTTTTATGTGATTATTTCATATATATAGCTTCATGTTTGATAGGGTCATACGGTACGGATTAATAATATGAATGGTCCTTTACCAGCTTACTAATTCCACCTAACCCAAACCTTATGTTGATGGAGAGGTATACAAATCCAATGTTCAGATTCACCGCCCAAAACCAACCCTCCCATCTCGGGCCTTTTATTTGGATTTGAATCCTTTAGGTTTTGAGCGTCAGTGAAGCCTAAGGGATAGACGAAGCATGTATATTACAGAGAACTCTCCAAATTTAAGCAGTATGATGATTGATTTGGGAAATTATATACCGATGTCTCCTTTCAATAAAAGCTCAATGAGTTAATCGTAATGAACTTGAGATTTAGCGTAATGAATAGTCGATGAGTAGTACTAATCGGAAAATGTAGCTGAGAGAAAACCTCAATGACATGTACCTTTTTTGTCATATGTTTATTCATTCACCATAAACATGGTTAGGATACATTGGTGGAATACGAGGGAGTGATACATGGACAAACACCTTGCCGAATCTTCTAGAAACAAAAGCCAAAGGACAATAGGGAAGTCCCGACACTAACTCGAAACAAAGATGAAATACAACAACATAAACTTAAAAAACCAAATGGTACTCCAAAGAAATCATGGTAAATGAGAAGATGAGCACCTAAACCTCGGATCCAGGGATAGCTTTTCCGAAGAGAAGACCAAACAAGCGCAACCTGCTTGTTGACAACAAGAGAAGAGTGACACCAGCTTCATGTGACTGGGCGAGGGAAAACTGCCTCGAGATCAAACTCTTCGCCTTAAAGCCAAGAAAACAAGGAATGGAATCCACAAAAAGAACCGACTAGGAGAAGATGCAACAACCAAAAACACATGATTCCTAAAGAGATAAAGCACCAAGCATATCAAGATGATATGAACTAGCCAGGGATGACAGAGGCTGAGGATGTCAAAAATCTAGCTGGTAATAAGAAGCTTCCTGCAAGTTTAGAACCGCAAGAACTCCACCAAGCAAACAAAGCCATAAACAATCAACATCAAAACATCAATGAAACAGAACAAGAACTCAAGTTGAAGAAAGATAAAGCGAAGCCAGAGCGAGAGCAGCTATGCCGCACCGTCAAACAAACCCCGAAGGTTTGCGATCTTGCGCTAAACAACTCCAAAATTCCAACTCACCGAACCAGAACTCAAGCAAAAACGAAGACAACACCAACCACAACATCAAACAACCAGAACCAAGGAGCAAGACCGCAGCCTACGCATAAGGCTAACGACATAAACCACCACCGATTGCTCTAACCAAGACCGAGAAATTCCAGAATAAAACCCATGACTAAAACCATCTGAATCATGCACTTTGTGCAACATCGGCCACTAGAAACAAACAGAACCACCTCTTGCACAATTAAAAAAGGTCTAAACCATGATCTAAAAACTAGATCTAAAATTCTAGATCTGAATCTAAAAACCCAAGAAATCAGACAAGAGGATAACATCTAACTACAGAAGTAAAGAAACTTAAACCGGAGAAGCAACTCCGGCGCTAACGGAGCCGCTCAACGGCGACGAGAGTTTAGTGAGCAAACAGAGAAATGGTTTTTAGAGAGAGAAAGTTGATGGTGCTATTTTGTTTTACGTCTTAAGATGGTTTATTGTTTTCCAATGACATGTACCTACATAAAGGGAAAAATGAAATATTACAACAATATTATTATGGGGCAATTGCAAAAATACCATTTTTTGTGGCACATTTGCAAAAATGCCACTTAGGGATGTGTATTTGCAAAAATACCATTAATTATAGATTTATAAAGCCTATATATTAAAATTCTAAACCTAAAAAATGTTTTGACCCCTAAAACTCCCTAAACACTCAAAACTAAACTCTAATACAATTTAGTTAACCCAAACATATATTATATAATAAAAAATAATTTTTAAAAACTAGCATTTTTGCAAAGATTTTGAAATGGTGGCATTTTTGAAAAGTTTCACTTGAAAAGTGGTATTTTTTGAAATTTCTCTACTTTTATTTAGTACGCTATGTTCTAAAATCAGTGGAGTAAATAATTATTATATGAATATAGTTAACTAAGTTTTTTAAAATATTTAGCTATATTCTGAAAATAGCCAAGTATGTTTAGATAGTTACATTGCGATGTAGTTAACTCTGCTATGAATTCAATAAAATATGTAAGTATATTTCGAAAATAGTTAATGTAGGGATAATTTCGTCCAATATTTTCTTCTTTTTGTTAGTTACCTAAATTATTTTTTTCACATATTCACAAATGTGTTATTCTACTAACTAAGGAAGATACATCTCGAGATCGGACTCACGCGTCCATGAACCAGATGTTCCTTCCTTCTGTTGCTTTAACATCTCCTAAACAGTTGGCTTTGTATCCCCAATCAACTCAAACATGCAGGAACTCCGTAGACTATAACAAAACTTGGAAGATTACAACAATAAAACCTAAAACAAAGAAGCTCCATCACAACACTAGCAAAGATCCAAACCACTCTGAAGCTTCATCGTTGATACTCAACCAAATATCAGTGAGGGAAAGCTGTTGATATACATCGCTGCAAGAAGATTTATTCGAAAATACAGAGAGCGAGGAAACTTAGTCGTTGAATCGGGGAAGACCTACCCCAAGAATATCTTCATCATCACCACACCTTCCCGAGCTTTATTCATCCTCAAGAATACCATACCAAAGCGTAGTGGACATGTCAAATCAGAGCCGATAGAATCATTGAAACTCCGAGGTATCCCTAGATCTCTGGAATCAAGACCCCAGATAATCTTAACCTCCAGAGAAGCTCCAAGGACAATATCAAGCTATTGACTTAAAGTCCACCTACTCCATTCCTCATAACTTTTAAAACACGACCACTTGCCAACACTACATAGAACACGACCACTAAAAAACCATACGATTTATGACCATCGATACGGCTCAGGATCACCAACACCACTAATGCTACTTCTAATACTCACGGAACCAGAGAGTACTAAGCCAGCGCAAAGAGAAGGAGCACCCTGATTGAGAAATAATTAAACCACGAGCCAGAGTTGAAATTGGGCCCAGCTCAAGCCCATACAAACCGGCCCAGATCGCAAGCCCAACCCTAACAGCCCGAGCTGATTACAAACCCACTAAAAATCTCCCAACCAGATCTCAGATCTACGACCCGACGGAAAAAACACGCCTTCGATCAGATGGAAGCGACGGGGATGACCAGTCCGATCTCAGAAGATCGAACCCCCAACTCTTCACCACTGCAAAACTCAATCAAACCATAGTAGAGTCCATTCCAATGAACCTTTATTAAATCTGCGAAGAAATTGACAAAAAAAAAAGACACAATATGCAACACAAAAGTCGATGCCGGCGCTTTGAAAGCCACCGACGACGAAAAACGCAGGCCCCTTAGAGCTTTTAACTTTGACGGCGATTATGATGTTTTTAGAGAGAGAAAGCTCTCGTAAATCCTACACAAATAACAAATTCTTATTGGCCCAGTAATAATAGAAGTGTGACATAAAAATTTAAAAGATTAAGACAAACAATACAAAAGCAAAAGCCATACATAAGATCTAAATATTAGACAATTTTCTCTCTAGAGGACAGCCACCGCTACAGTACCCATCAACGAGATTTGGTGGTTTCCGACCGGCGACCGGCGGCTTCCAAAGCGCCGGTGTCAGTTCCATGGGTTCTTTCTTTGTCAATAGTTTTTATATGTTTCTTTGCTCGGTTTCCAGCCTATAGATCTCCAATAGTTGGGCCTTAGTCTTCATTTCAAGAGGTTGTGGATCGGTGATGGTTGCGGGTTCATATCCGTTTAGGGCTTAGTTGGTGGTTGATGAAGTTCCGGCTCCTTATCGGCGTAGGGTGTGGTCCGGCTCTGTGGATCCTCTTTTGTCCTCTGGATCTGGGGTTTCTGTTTCCTCACCGCCTGTATCCCTTCTCGTTGAGTTAGGAGTAGGATTTGTAGTTCGCGGCTTGGTAGACATCGAGACTTGCTTTATGTTCCTCTTGTAGGATTGCGGTTGTTTGTGTCCTGTTTCGGTCTCTGGTTTGGTGAGGCAAGCGACGGCTTTGGCTTCGTTCCTCTTCTTGGTTTTTTCCTCTTGGCCTTGTCTTTGTTTTAGATTATTGGGTTGGGTTATGTCTTTTAGTACTGCTTATTTGTTTGTTTAGATGGTTAGTGCTTTGATGATCTGGAAATTGCTTGTTTTCCTCTCTTTAAGATTATGAGGTTGCGGTCGTGTTTCTTCTGCTTGTGTGTGCGTGGTGTTGGTTTAGTTTGGGTATTCTTCGATTAGCTTATTTTATCTTGGTGAATCTTTCTCTAGCTTCTTTTACCGTTCTTAGTTTAGTCAATAATTAGTCTTTGTGCCCTTAGTCTTCTTTGTCGATTCTTGTAAGGCTAACCTCTTGTGGGGACGCATAGTTCTCGAATTAAACTCTTTTGGGTGAAGATTACGTGGGTAGGAGTTTAGATTCCCGTTCATGGCTATTTGTTCTGGTTATTCGATGTATTTGGGTTCTTTCTACGCGGTTTCCCCCAACATGACCGATGTCTGGTGAGCTTCGTTGTTCCGTGTCTTCAGCTCTTTCTACGCACTCCGTGGGATACGACTGTCTCTTTTATAATTTTATTTAGTGGTGACTGTAATTTTTAGATTTATGTTCGTTTGATCTTCGCTCCCCTGTAAATTTTAGGATTTTGCTCTCGGTGTATCCGACTTTGTAATTTGGTTCCGATAATATAAATATCTTCCAGTGAAAAAAAAAAAAAATCTAAATATTAGAAATGTTTTGACACCTCTATTTGCAAACAATAAAAAAAAAAAGTTTCTAGGATTTTAGAGATGCAAAGAAAATATGTTTAAAACGTGCGTATTGATGTCTTACACTAGACCGCCAAAACATGTTAAGCTAGAGGAAACCAAAAATAAAGTTTAAAAAAATCAACAACAGAATAAATTATATAAAACCGGGTAATAGTTGAAACCCTTTTGGCTTAGTGGTTTGAGGTTCGAATATTAGAAAATGCGATTTATTAATATTGATGTATATTAATAGAGACAATTTTACATGAAATCTTTAAAGTGGAACAAGATAAAATCATTTAGCGTGCATATCTGTCCGTTGTAGATTCGTCGATGTAACAATTCTCATAATTTATAATAAAATAATAATAAATTCAAACGATGAAAAAAAAAAACTCGGATAATAAAACCAAAATTCCGGGGATATGTTCATTGATGGAATGCCTCCCCAGTAACTAATTATGCCATCTTATATGTTTATATGTTTCTTTCTTTTTTTGTTTTTTCTTGTTTGCTGCGTTCCCATTTGAAATTTATGCGTGTGGACATTTTAATATCTTTAGTGACTTAGCGTTCGTGTTTGATCTCATAACTTGGTACTTTGTACTATTTATGGGGTTGATATTTTATATTTTATGGTTCATCAAATTAACTATTTTGTGGGTTGGTTACATTTTATGCTTCATTTTTTTTTTCGGCAAAATATTTATTATATTTATAAGGTTTGATAACGTATACATCAACAACCATTATACAACCAGGAGATTACATAATTAGCACTAGAAGATTGTGCTAACTTAGCTAAAGTGTCAGATTTTTGATTTGCATCCCTTGAAAATCTTTGAAACTTAAAACCAGGGTTTTGAAAAGCCATACTCATGATATCTTGACAATATGTGACAATGGCTTGGTTTCCTCCTACTCCTCCTTTCCAACACTTGTTTAGTGTGTCGAAAGTGACTCGCGAATCTCCATCGAAAGTAACAAACTCATAACCATGCCTTTTGACTTGCTGCACTGCTTCCCTAAGAGCATAAGCTTCTGCCTCCAAAGCAGTAGCGATTGGCTCAACTGAGGCTGATCCTTTCATGATAATCACACCATTATTGTCCATAAGGATCCAACCAAATCATGCCTTCTGGTTAGCTGCCACCCAAGAACTATCTACAAAACAACACCAATAGGTAGCTGATTGAATCACTTCCATTTCAGTTTTTGGGATATGGTTTGTTTGACTACTCTTCTTCACTTGATCTTATATCATTTGGTTTGTCCACTGTTCGTGATCCATAATTGCCTATGAATGACCTCTGGGATGAGCTCTCTCTTACCATTGAAGATAAGATTATTTCTCATTTTCCAAAGTCGCCAACCAACAAAAGGATAGAGCGGACAATGCTTGGCAGGAACTTTATTACCTTCCATGAGAGCTTCGACATTTTTAATCAAATCATCAGGCTGAAGAGAGTTACCTGATAAATGGAAAAGAGGAGAATGCTCCCAGATCTCCTTAGAGACTCTGCATTGGAACAACAGATTATTGATGGTTTCTTCATATTCGCCGCACAACTGACAATTAGTATCAACATGCATTTCTCTCCTTGTTAAACCCTCTGCAACATGTAATGCTTTATGAATAATTCTCCACTAAAAGTGTTTAATCTTTGGTGGAATTTTCAATGACCACAGAGATTTAAAGACTTTAGACGGTAATTGCTGAAGAGATAAAGAATTGGAGGAATGCAAGAAGTGATAACCCGACTTGACTGAGTATACACCATCTTTAGTATGAGCCCAAGTGAGTTGATCCTCCAATCCTCTTACACTCGGTTTGATGAGCTTAATAATGGGAATATCTTCAGGATTCACCATTTGACTCAATTTATTGACAACCCAAGCTGTAGTTCTTGAAATCATAAGATCAGAAACTTTAAGATTGGGATTCAAATGCTGGTTAAGGCTTCTAGCTGGTCTTAAAGTTTTCCCATTCAAACACTTATCCTTCCATGCTCTAACCTTCCTACCACTCCCAATTCTCCATTTTAAACCCTGGGATAAAAGCTTATTTCCTTGATAAATGCTTTTCCAAGCATAGCTAGAATGCTTGCCCTTAGAGAATGATCAATGGTAGGTGTTAAGTAATTTTTAATAGGTTGCTAAAAAGTTAAAAACAATTAAATAATAAAAAAATTATTTAGCAACTCCAATAAAAGGTTCTAATTTAAGAGATTTAGAACCTCAAAATGTGGGTTACAAAAAAAATTAAAAACAATTTATAATAAAAAAATTACTTAGCAACTCAACTTAACACTCACCATTGATCATGCTCTTAGTTGCGTCTAACAAGCTAGTCTTGCTAAAATATTTTGCCTTATAAACTCTTCCTAATAAACTTTCAGGATGCATTAGGATTCTCCAACTTTGCTTAGCTAACAAAGCTATGTTAAAATCTCTAATATCTCTAAACCTTATTCCTTCGACTGATTTAGAACAAGCAATCTTTTTCCATGCAACCTAGGGAATTTTATGCTTCTCCCTATTAGCTGACCACCAATATAGTCTAATGGCACTGGTAATTTTATTAGCAAGACCAATAGGAAGGAGAAAGCAAGACATACTGTAGGTAGGGAGGGCCGTTGCAACTGCCTTAATTAGCACTTTTTTTACAGCTGGAGAGAGCAGTTTGGAGTACCAACTATCAAGTTTATTCATAACCCTTTGCTTGATAAAGAAAAAAGTATCATTCTTACTCCTTCCAACTGTTTTTGGGAACCCCAAATACCGACCAAATCCTCCTGTTTTTTGAATTCCAGTTAAGCTCACAATTACCCGCTTCCTGCCAGCCTCTACTCCTTGACCAAAGATTAATGCAGATTTCTGAAAATTAACTCTTTGCCCAGATATGTTGCCATACCATCTAAGAATCTCCAACAAATTCTGGCATTCCTCTTCTTTAGCTTGACAAAAAAGGAGAGAATCATCAGCAAAAAACATATGAGATATTGAAGGTCCACTTCTACTAGCTTTAAAGCCATTAATTTTCTTCTGCCTAGCATACTCCTGTATCATAGCAGAAAGACCTTCTGTGCAGAGCAAATAAAGATAAGGGGAGATTGGATCACCTTGTCGTATTCCCCTTGAAGGAATTATTGTACCAACAAGAGAGCCATTGATTAGAGCTGACTAGCTCACTGAACGCACACAAGCCATAATCCATTTACGCCATTGCTTTGCAAAACCAAGTTTAGTCAGAACCGCTTCAATAAAAGACCATTCAATCTTATCAAAAAATTTAGCTATGCCAAGCTTCAAAGCCATATAAGAAGGTTTTAACTTCTTAGTTTGCAGAGAGTGAAGCAATTCATGAGCAATTAGCACATTGTCCGTAATTAACCTCTCAGAAATGAAGGTTGATTGATTTTCAGATATTATCTGACCAAACCAGGGTTTTAACCTTTCTGCTAAGACTTTAGAAATGATCTTGTAAGCTACATTGCATAGACTAATAGGTCTATAATCCTTGACTTCTAGGGGAGATTCAATTTTTGGAATCAGACAAATATGTGTGTGGTTAATGTCAGGGTCTAGGGTACCAGTACTAAAGAATGCTTAACAAAATCAACCACACCTTTGCCAATAGCCTTCCAGTGATACTTATAAAATCCAACATTCAAGCCGTCAGGTCCTGGAGTTTTATCAAAACTCATTTGTTGAATTGCAGCATAAATCTCCTCCTCCATAACAGATTTGGTGAGCTGCGCATTTATTTCATGAGTAACCCTTGATGTAAGTGGATGGAGAAAATGATTTGCATCTTCACTGCAATCAGAAGAATATAACTCATTAAAATAAGAAAGAATGATCCTCTGAATATCTTTTTCTCCAAACCATGTTCGTCCTGCACCATCATTGATAGATATAATTCTGTTAAAGCTCCTTCTCTGTTTTTTTTTTTTTTATGGAAGTACCTTGTATTTTTGTCCCCTGCTTGAAGCCATTGAACTCTACTTTTAGTTCTCCAATACTCTTCCTCAAGCTTGTAGTCCTTAATGAGATCAGTCTTCAACGTGTTTATATAGGCATAGTCTCGGGGATAAGACTCATACGCAGCTTGAAGAAGATCTTTCAACTCTTGAATCCTTTTTTGAGAATTATTTTGCAGAGTAGATTTCCATCTTGCAAGCCAATTCCTACATTTCTTAAGCGCATCATTGAATCTTTCAAGAGGTAGACTTTCACATTCTTGAGTCCATGTCTTTTGCACCACCTCTTTAGCTTCCGGTTTGAACCTCTATCTATTATCATATCTAAACAGCTTATGTCCTCTCCATTTCTGGTCTTTAGTGCATAAGAGAAGAGGCCTATGATTTGATCACAACCAATTCAAAACCTTGACATGCGCTTTAGGGAACATATCCTGCCAATCTACATTAGCAACTGCCCTATCAATCTCGATTTTAATGTCATGATCATACCTTCTCCCCCATCCAGGTATATCTACCCCCAACCATCTTATCATCTTGGAACCCCAAAACATTTAGCATCCTCCGGAATTGAGCAAAAGATCCTTCTAATCTTTTTGGTCTTCCAAACTTTTCACTATTATCTTTGATATCATTGAAGTCTTCCAAAAACACCATTTGCTTATTCAAAAGTACCCCAACTTCTGCCAGATAAATCATCCTTTGCCACATTATATCTACATTTTCTTACAGGATGACCATAGATATAAGTTAAACAGAAGAACTGATGTTTCTCCGTTATGTACATATATTAGTGAGATGCAAACTAGGATCCCCTACAAAACTGCAGCTCACTTCATCATTCCAAAAGATTGCTAATCCGCCACTTTGCCCATTAGGTGGTATAATAAAATGATGGGCATAGTTAAGATCTTCTCCTAACTTACGAAAATACTCATAACTATTTTTAGTTTATACGAAGAACAGAATATCAGGCTTATACTGTCTCCTGATATCCTTCAGATATAGAATTGTTAGAGGGTTTCTCAACCCCTAACAATTCCAATGTAAGGCCCTACGGCTGCTATGGTGGTTCTAGGGGAACCACCAAACCCTCTCCACTCCATTCTCCTTCTATTCTTTGCTTACTAGATAGATTGAGGTCATCAACATCATGTGCTTCTGCCTTTCTTTTGGAGCCTCGGTCAGATGATGATCTCTCTTATAGCCAGAGGAAGAGCCCTTCCTCCCATTGGAAGTTCATTAGGCTGTCGAAGAAAAGGTGAATCATGGAGAGCCTCTAACTGAGCCACAACTTCATTATTGACCTCTCCTATGTCGTCTTCATGTTAAAGATGCATCATGTCATCTATTTCATACATGTCTTGCTTCACGTTAGCTTGTTCCTGCAACTCCATTTCATCATTCTCATTATCTTGAATATTAGCTTGAATATCCTCCTGATGATGAACATTTACTGGACCTGGAAATTCCACAAGAGGCAACATCGGCTGGATAACAATCTCCTGACATATAATATTTTCATGCTTCCATTTCATGCTTCATTAAATTATCTTTATATATATATATATATATATATAGCTGTTCATTTTATTTTATTTTTGGTTTTAGGTTAATATAAGCAATTAAAAAGGGGATCTTCTTTAGGGAAAATTACCCACACTACCACTATTCCAAAATATTCTTTTACAATCTACCACAATCTCATTCACCTTTCATCATATATCGCAATCTTAACATAAAAAGACTATTTTGCCCTTTTATCTTTCTCTCTCTATATTGTTAATGGTGATAGAGATAAAGAAGAAAAAGACGAAAAGGTGGCATATATAGAAGAAGAAGAAGGAAGTGGTGGTCGTGGATGAGAATCGAGACGGTGGTGGATGGTGATGATGGAGATGGTGGTGATGGACGAAAATGAAGACGGCGGTCGTGGTGGTGACGAAGATGGTGGACGAAATTAGTCACGGTGGTTATAGATAGAAACGACGGTGCCTGCTGGTAGACAAAAATGGAGACAGTTGCAATGGTGGTGTACAGAGGCGGGACCGTGCATGTCGTTGTTGCAGCCGCGGGCCTGGGATTCATGGGCCAAACCCAGCACGTGTGGAAAGCGTAGCTGGTGAGTTTCCATTTTTATCTGTTTCTGTCTCCATTGTCACACCTCTCTTTGTGTTGTTGCATGCAAGCCTTATGGTCGCTCATATGTGGGTTTTTGGTTTAAAACTCACTAAGTGAAGGAAAGACTCCAATTGGTTCAGAGGGTTCAAAAACAAGGGAATTTAGAAACAAGGAGATAAGAGTTTCTGGTTGGACTAGAAGGTTTGCTTTTTGCAAAGATCGATGTTTTCCTTCTTCTCCACTCTCATGGCGTCATCTCTCTGCATATTTCGTACAAGCAAAAGAAGCTGGTCGGGTGGCAATCCATGTTGAAGCAGCCTCCGTATCAGTGCCAAAGCCTAAATCAACGGCTTGATTGAAGAAAGGAACCCAACATCTCTCGAAAGATGTATGCACAAGTTGTTGGGTAAAGTAGATTTATCCTTCTCTGATTTCTCTATATATGAGAGGATAATCTATGCTTGTAAGGCTTAAGGTTAAAACAAGGCTTGTATGAGAGCGAGAAAGTGTATGAACCCTAAAGGCTCTAGTTTTGAGCAAGTGTCTTAGTGGATTTCCGAGTAGAATCTCGGCGAGACGTAGCGACCCAAGTTTAAGGGAGTGAACTTGTTAATTTGTTGTGTGTTCTTTACTTTCTTGCATACAAATCATACAAACGAGTGACAGAGAAAATTGATAGAGATTTCCATTAGATTCATAACAAAGCTTAAATTGTTCTTGAATCTAAGTGTGGAAAGGTTCAATCTTTTTGGGTTCTAATCTTCACATCCTATAATTGTAAATATTTCATGGATTTCGATTAATACATACATAAGATATCAATAATTTATGAAAGTTTCATTTGAAAATATATTTACCAAAAAATAAGAGAAAATATTTAAAAAATTACATGTATATAATTAAAGAGAAAAATAGGACGAAAAGACAATTTCATGCATGAAAGCCAAGTGGCGTGAGAGACTCAACGAATGTGAAATGCAGAAGAACATGATACATTTTTAATCTGTGTTTTTTTTTTTTTTTTGAGAGTGGAATTCTGAATACAACTTTTCTTAATGTTTTATTTGAAAAGAAAGACCGGAACGATACAAAACTGTAAAGGTATATTATTAGTCACATTAATTTTGTTGGATTAGAATCATTAATTCTCAAGTTTTTTCATACAAAAATCAGTCTAAGATTCATGCATCGTTAGGTAACCGAGTCTTTGACCCAGCTAAATTTTGACTAATCTTTATTTGGACAGACACTAACTAATTAATCTCAAATTTTGTAGCCATCAAATGGATAAAATATATTCTTCTTTTTTTGAGCAAATAAAAAATATTCTTTGCGAGAACGTTATCCATGCAAATATTTTGTTTAAACATGTATTATTTTTTTTGAACGAATGTAAAATTATTATTTAAGCAAAAAACGTTTTTACATTACATGTGTCCTTTAATTTGAATTCTACACTGAAAAGAAGAGGAAAAAATCAGAAAGAGATTGAGATTCAAGTCGTGTGTACTTCCTTACGGTTGAGATGCGAACCACAAGATCATAGCATCATTATATGCTAAATCTCCTCTGATACAAATCGAACTTATTCGGTTCCAAACATTCTTATCAATCAGTGTGAGAAGACGAAGTGGAGGCAGAGGTACTTCACCGTGTCTACATTGATTGCGTTCTCTCCATATGTGATACAACGCAGCTTGAAAAGCATATCGTAGAAGAAAGCACTTCATTTTTTTGAATGTTGAGTTGTACAAGAGATAAATTATGCGATCCCAATCATTTGAGTAATCCGCCAAGAGGAATTTCTTCATGAGATTTTCCCATATCTGAGATGAGTATGGACAGAGGAAAAAAAGATGATTTCGAGTCTCAACCGGATCACCAAATAAGCAACAATTCGTTCTCACACTTAAGCTCCAACTTGCCAAACGATCCCCCGTCGAAAGTATATTATGACAAGCAAGTGTGAAGAATGAGTACTTTGGCGTTGCATAAGGGAACCAAACGCCGCAATACCATTCTTTTTTGTCGTAGCTTGTTCTGATCATCTTCCATGTTCTTTTGGTATTAAAACGTTGTAGGTACTGGTTGTTTGCCGATTTCCAAAGTGTGCGATCTTCACCCTCATGCACTATTTACCTAAGCCTTGCGATCTCAGCCTCAATCTTATTAAACACCTCCACACTATGGTTTCGAGGACGACGAGAATTCAGAACCGACGCCACAGTTGCGTGAGTTGAAATCCCCATGTCGATGACTCCCTGAGGACCAGTGATATCAAACAAGCTGCCAGCGACGACCAAGTATCGAACCAGAAAGATGTGTTCTTCCCATTTCTAACCTCAACTCGAACAAACTCCTTAGCTAACTCACGGAGATTACTTGTTTAAACATGTATTCAAGAATCAGAATTTTTTAACTCACTACATGAATTATTGTGAAGATTATATATCATGGAATGGAAGTAATCTCCTAAACATACAACATTAAAAAAAAAAAAGGCAATGTTCCAAAGTTCAAGCTAAAAATTTAATGATGTTATAGATCTACGAGACTACAAAATAATTGAAAAGGTGAAAAGCGATCAGAAGTTAAAATGTAACGACTAACGACCTTGAAGAGGAGATGCTTCTAAGAGAGTATCGATGCCGGAATACTTGCAATAAACCATGCCTTCAACAGCTACAAGTCTCCGGTTCATCTTTACCGGCGACGACGTCGTCACGGGAGAAGCAGAGGAGACTTCATTAGTGTAGAAGAAGGTCAAGGAGATGTGGAGGAGTAGAAGACATTTGAGAGGTTTTATTACCAAACCCATTTCGTGTTCTTTGTTAGTGAGAGTGAGAAGTGAGATTCTCTCATTTAATGCCATATAAAGCACTAACCATTTGGTTCGACGGAAGTTTCATTGGTTCAATGGTTAACCAAATCTTAATTAATGTTTCTATACGTGGTTTGGTTTTCAGATAATACGATTATTAATAATTATACAAATCAATGGATACAAGTTTGTAAAAAAATTTGAGATTTGTGCAAATAAAGTGGTTCATCGTGACTTCACACATTAAGAGGTGTATTCAATGTGACATTTGCCAGGATTTCAATTTTAATGAGATTTTAGATGATTTTAGTATTTTTGTGTGAATTCTCTGCAATCTCACCTAAAACCATGTGATTTGGCTCTTTATATTTTCAAAAAATAAATCATCTCAAATCTTTCTTAAATCTCTTGAAATCATTAAAAAACAAATTGTTCATATGTTTTCAATAACAGTGGATTTACAAGTATTTTTTTAAATCACTAGTTCAATAACACTGATTTTAATAGAGATTTTTAAAATCATGATCCAATGACATATGATTTGACAAATCATAACAAATCACTTGAAATGCTAGATTTAATACATCCTCCTAAAGGTAGAAAATGTCCATCATAAACATGAAATAAAAAGTATCGTATATCATGGATTTACGATCAAATTAATCTATCCATGATAAAATTATATTTGTGACAATAGTTCATAATTCATAATAATTATAAATCAGGTTGACGAGAAAACTATTTGAGCCAAAAATATTAACTAATGGCCAAAATCTAGTTCTTATATGAAACAACCTGACCTGTTTTTTTATAAATAGGATTATTATTCTTATAAATAATAATCATCAATCCAATTCAACACTTCAAACAACCAGCGGAAATCAAACTCAATCCAACCAAACGAATTATCCAATAAATCTAATAATTCATTGAACCAACAAAACAAATTCGATCAAATCCATAAAACCAGCAACTTAACAACTCAAAACCATACATAAACGCAATAACAACCGAGACCCTAGATCATCTCCTCTTCATAGCCATGATCCCACGGTCACATCTTTTCTTTACCTGCATCACATGGATAAAAGAGATGCGTGAGTATTATCACAAATACTCACTCAGACGGTCATTCCATCTACCGGCTATACACACCGGCTTAAAGGAATACCATAATACCAAGACAATTCAATCAGTAAAGAACAAAACGAGAAATCAAATTTCTAGACTCTGGTGTCGATGATACACTTCCTGGTGTCGATAGACACTAGCAACACTGGTGTCGATCGACACCAAGCAATGGTGTTGATCAATACTCGACGCAGTGTCGAGGAACACGAGCCTCTCCTCTCATGGCTTGTTTCTAGGACGCGGCGTATCGATCATCTACACAAAAACACCAACACATACACCCAACAACACGAAAAACACCCAAACACACAATCATCAATCATCAAATCAATCCAATTCTCAAACAAACACATCATGAACATTGCAATTACCCAAATAAGCCATGGTCACGCACTCACCTCGATTCTGGAAAGAATTGGGATAAGAACAGCGAAGAACACACCAAACCAGAGGCTCCTAATACCCAACAATCGAATTTCCTTCTTCCTTCACGAAGAACACGCACAAAACCCGATTCTAGAGCCTCACAACCACAATTTCAAGCTTTGAGGATCAAGAACACAAGAAAATCAACAATGATTCCTGCTATTATCTCAATCATCTCAACAATCTCTGTTTTTCTCTCCAACCTCGACAAAAACACGGTTGCTCGTCTTTTATAGTCGAGCCCTAGGGTTTCCCAAACCCGAACCGCGACCTGACGTTCAAAAACCGAACCAATCGGTTCAATTCGAAGTTGGTGTCGATTGACACACCTCGTGGTGTCGATCGACACCCAATCTAAAATTCCCAATTTTGGTTGGCGGGCGTTACATTATCGGTGAGGACATTTCCCATCCACCTCTATTTCTTCCCCTAAAAATAGAGAAAGAAATAGCAATCCTCTATTTTCTCTCCAAATTATCTCTATTTTTAACTCTAAAATAGAGATTGCTATTTTTTCTCTACATATAAAATAAAAAATAGAGAATTGCTATATTTGTTACTATTATAGAAGAAAAAATAGTATTTCTCTCAAAAAGAGATATATTGGAGAGAAAATACGAAATTACTATATTTTTCTCTATTTTAGAATCAAATATAGAGAAATACATTTTTAGATGGTTTCATAACTAAGAATAACGTGTATCACATGATTATACTCCTTTCAAATATAATCTATATTTATAAACATGAAGTCACTTTGCTGAAGTGTCGCAATGAGAGCGATTTTAGGAGGCAAAACAAAATAATTATTTCATGCGGCTATTATGATAATTGCCTTATTTACGATAATTGTCATCGATAGTTTTTGGGCCAAAATAGGTTCGCTTCTTAAGATCGAATATGGGCTTTATCTCATTTCTTTCGTTTCAGAATATGGGCTTGAATAATAAGTTTAATAAACCCTCGGTAATGAAACCCTAGGTCTTTGGTATATCTATTTATGTTCACCTCTCAGTTGTTCTCATTGAATTGTCGTAGGTTTTGTGTTCATCTCTCTTTCCTATACTAAATTATGATTTCAAATTTTGTTTCATCTTATATGTTTCCCTTCGATTATGTTTTTTCATATCTATGGCTTAATCTTTTATGTTTCTCCTCGATCATGGTTTTTCATGTGTTTATTCTTACTCCTAATTTGTATGGTTCTCTTCGTCATATACATGTTGATGCATTTATTTCGTTCTCCTTTTTGTATATGTTAATTTAACGTTCATTGATGTTGTTTTCATATTAACCTATCGTCTTTTAATCTAATTTGTGATTTTTTTTTGTTTTGGCAGATTCTATTATCATCGTTAAGGTTTGTATTGCAAACTAATTAATATGGTTGTGAGAGTATTTTTTTTTTAGAAGTATTGGTTCTTTATCTTGAAGTTTTGATATCCTGAGAGTTGTATGAAATTTAAGTATGATTCTACTTTTCCAATCCAAGGACTGTACGATAAACAAAAAGGATTCCTCATGAAATTGGATTTCTTTGGTTCAATCGAGCCAGATGGGTGTTATTTTGGTCGTCGTGAGGTATTGCTTAGTCTCTTCTTTTGTCGTTTTAGCCCCCTCTTCATATTTCTTTGGGTTTCTTTGGTTCAATCGAACCAGATGGGTGTTATTTTGCTTTCGGATGCAGGATTTGACTCCTCTTCATATTTGTTATTGTGCAGCTTAGTAGAGAGGAACTAGAAAATACGTATGGAACACGACACATAGGTCATGATCAAGCAAAAGGTCTGGTGGGATTGATGGATTTCTTCTGTTTCATCGAGGTCAGATTAATCTATAAGTGTATTTGTACAAAGGAACTGTGATCTTTGTTTTATTTGATCGCAATTTCTTTTTTATCTTTTTATAGGCATGTTTTATTGCAGACATGGTACAATGATGCCTCTACCATCTCAATGATGTGAATCGCGCTATTCAATATGTCCATAGAAGCCTCTTAGTCCATAGAGGAATTGTTGCTGATCCTAACAGATATTTACTTTAAAATGCAAGTACAAGTCCTCAAACTTGCTTTTTAATTTAATTAAGAATATATTTACTTTTGATTTGATATCTCATGTACATTTGTGAAGATTTAACTCCCATATTATGGTTTAGTATCCCTTAAAATTGACAAATTTAGTCAAATCTATCGTTTAAAATTAGGAAAAAAAATTAGTTTGGCACTAATTTATTGGTTAATTACTAGATTAGCTCTTATTTTATTTTAATTACTACTTATTTTTCCGTGCCTATTTTGCCCTCAAATCATTTGTTAGTAAAAACCTTATTTACAGGAATGCCATTACCAAAAATTTTGAAAAAAAAAAAAAAAATTACGGTTTTGCCATATGACAGACTTAATTTAATGTGATGACAGTTTTATTTTTCGACAAACTTAGTTTCTTTTGGCCACAGATTTAATTAATATTGATAGATTTATGAATATTTCAAAGATTTACTTAACAGATTTTTTTCTTTTTTGCCATAGACTTACTTAAGTTTGACAGACTTAATTAACTTTCAATAGATTTATTTTTCTTTGGCCACAAATTTTTTTAAATTTGATAGACTTAATTAATTTGTCACAAATTTATTTTTCTTTGTCCACAGATTTACTTTATTTTGACAGATTTATTAGTATTCTATGGATTTTTTCCACTTTGGTTACAGATTTACTTAATTTTGACAAATTTAATTATTGCCATCACAGATTTATTTACATTTAGAGACAAATTTTCTCAAATTTGACAGACTTAATTAATTTGTCACAAATTTATTTTTCTTTGGCAACAAATTTATCTTATTTTGACAAATTAATTAGTATTTGATGGATTTATGTCTTTTGGCCACAAATTTACATGATAGATTTATATTCTTTTGACCACAAATTTTTTTTTTTTAACCATAGACTAACTTATATAGATTAACCTAACTATACCGATTTGACTAAACCAAACTGAACAATACTATATTAACCGAACCGAACCGGAATAAACCGAAACAAACCAAATTTTCAATTAAAAAAGAAAAACGAAAATTAGGGTAAATTATTGGAGTGTTCGTGACTTGTGTCGTCTCTCCCTTTCTTGTCTTCTTCTTCTTTTTTTGAACAATATCTATTCATGTTCCAATCCTCTTATTATTGATTCTCTTTCAATAAAAACATGGTGCTTATTAATTTGATTTGTGGAAAATGGATGCTTCAAAATAATATATGGTTATTTGGTGTTGATAACAAAAGAGGGAAGAAATCTATAAGAACAAATGAAGGAACTTGTTTTGAAGATTTTGTTCGGATGGTGATTGACGAGTACAAGATCGAGAAGCAGCTTTACGACGTGGAGTTGAGCTACATGTTTCCTAAAAAGGTATTGTTGACATTACCACAAAACGCACCGCCTATAGACGTTGGAAATCATAGGCAATTCGATGGATTTTTGGAACAAGTAAAAGCTGAGCCGGTGCACCTCTGTGTCGAATTGAAAGAAAAAAGGTCGAAGGAAGATGCATATCTCCAAAAAGAGGGAAATGATGAACACAGCGACGAGGACGACGATGAGAGGTTCGATTGTTGTGATGATTCAGACGGAGCATCTTCAGGTGATGAAGACTTTACTCTATATAGGAAGGTCCCTGAAGAAGAAGAAGAAGAAGAAGCAAAATTCACCGAGTACGAAAACTGGTTCATTGTCTATGAACGCTCAAGGAAAAGTCGTTACTCATCATGTAAAGTTAGATTTATCCGCACTCGATCTAGCTGTCGGACAACGTTTCGAAACGAAAGATGCATTAGAGACAAGGTTGAAGATTTTAACAGTCCTCCAACAATTTGATTTTAAAGTAGACAGATCAAGGCCAAACATGTTAGTTCTTTAGTGTTGGGTAGAAGGGTGTACATAGAGAGTAAGAGCTACACCAATCGGAGATTCAACGCAGTTTACGATTCGAGTGTATATTCCTGATCATTCATGTTCTTATACAGAACGTTCTGCCCGTGCCGGACAAGCGACTCCAGAAATACTTGCAAGACTATATGTGGACTATGTTGGAGGTGTTGATTCAAAAGTTCTCCCAAAACACGTTGGAGAAGCCTTAAACAAGAGATTTAGTATCAAGGTTAGTAGTAATATTCTATCATATGTAACTCTATGTTTTTCCCAATCTAGATTATTCACACCTAGATTACAAATTTGTTTTTAAATTTTGTTATTAGATGGATTATTGGAAGGCCCATCGGACACTTTTATGTGCAAGAAATTTGGTTAGAGGTTCTGCAAAGAGTTGCTACTCGGATTTGCCCACATATCTACACCAAATAAGAAGAGTAAATCCAGGAACTTTCACACGTCTTGAAGTTGATGAGTGCGATAGATTTAAGTATTTGTTCCTTACATTTGGTGCTAGTATTATTGGATTTCCCTTCATGAGAAAGGTAATTGTCGTGGATGGTACGTTTCTTCAGGGAAAATATAAAGGGACACTACTACTCGCAACGGCTCAAGATGGGAATTTCCAAATATTTCCAGTTGCTTTTGCAGTCGTCGATACTGAAAATGATGAATCTTGGGAATGGTTCTTCCGACAGCTTAGCATTGTGATTCCTGATGATGAAGACCTTGCAATTATATCTGATAGGCATAAATCTATTGGAAATGCTATCGGGAAGGTTTACCCTAAGTCTAGTCGCGGAGTTTGCACATACCATCTATACAAAAATATATTGGTAGGATTCAGAAGCAAAGATGCGTTTCGTTTGGTTAAAAGAGCTGCAAACGCTTTTAGAATGACAGATTTCAATACCATATGCGATGAGATCCGATCGTTGAATCCAGCGCTACATAACTATTTGGAAAGAGCTGATGTACAAAAGTGGGCTCGTGTCCATTTACCTGGTGAAAGGTACAATTTAACGACAACAAACATTGCAGAATCCATCAATAGAGTGATTTCAAGTTCGAGAAGTTTACCAATTGTACGACTTTTGGATGCTATCCGGTTAATGATGACAAGATGGTTTACTGAACGGAGGACTGATGCGGGAGTAGTGCAGACGAGACTCACTCGTGGGGTTGAAAAACTGTTAGAGGTAAAACAAACACACTTTCTACATTGTAATTTTATAGAGAAATTTGGTGTAATGTAGTTGTTTTGCTTATTTCAGAAATGTGTACCACATGCGAAGACACTTACAGCGCAAGCAATCGATAAGCATCACGTACAAGTTACTAGTGCAACGTCTCTTCATATAGTTAATTTGACGGAGAGAAAATGTAGTTGCTGTCGATTTGATATGGAGAAGTTACCATGTGTGCACGCTCTTGCCGCGGCTGAAGCCCGTAAGAAATGTCGCATCTCATTGTGTCATCGTTATTATCTCAACAACTACTTGTGCAATGCATATTCTACTTCTATAATGCCAAGGGATGCTGCTTCGCCCGTTCCAGATCATGTCACCACAAAGGTGTGTTTGCCTCCAATAGTACGTACACCGCCTGGAAGACCTAAGAAATCCAGAATCAAATCAGCATTGGAGAAAACCATAGACAAAAAACGGCCTAGAAAAGAACACATATGTTCTAAATGTCATCAAGCTGGTCATAATTGCAAGACATGTAAGGTTCCGATTTAAAAATAATTGAATATCCTTACGGAGTTTTAGTTTTTTTTTTCAAATATTTGTTTTTCTTTATTTTTGTTTGGTTTTGTCTACTGCTTTTTAATTTACTTTGAATTCTCATTACATGAAATTATTTTATTAATAATTTGAATAAGAAAGTTTTCATGTGTCAAGATTTTGGCCACACTACTCAATTTGGTACGTTCTTTGTTAAATTATTAGAAACGAAAGACAGGAAAGTGAGCTTTGGTAATGGTGTGATTACCAACTGCGTAGTGCCGTGTTTATGCCAAAGCATTGCATTATAAAGGTTTTTGTTTCTTTAATCCTAAACAGTGAGCAATAATAATCTATTTCAAACATCAAACTCGTATCTTGTATTAGAAGCAACGTTAATTCTGATCTATAAAACAATAAAGATCCAGAAGCAAAGTGTAAAATCTAAGTAACAAACTTGCTTATTTCTGTGTCATACGCGGTAGTCCTATCTCATCATAAATCTCAGCCGCTAGCTTCTTTCGTAATTGTGGAATGTTTCTGTCATTCAACCCTGTAAAAGTACAACCGATTGCAATGCATTCGATGTACTTTATAGCATACACACCACAGTCTCCGGGTTTCTCGTTCTGGGGGACGTTTCTAAGTCTTCGTACGGTGAACTGTTTATCACTCCTCTTTCGAACACAAGTAGGCACCATTGCGTTTAAAATTGCAGGAACCATCTTCGCGAACGGCCGACATTCGTTTCGAATGACTTTATCATCCTCGAGTAAATTCAAAATGCTGTCATAAACGTGAATAGTCTCCTTCCCAATGTCGATGTACAAAGCAACCCAATGATTACCATTTATAAAATGGCATGCATACAGATGATCAACATCGTGAAGCCACTTCTTGTTTGTCGCTGAGTCTGTAGGATATGTACCGTTGAATGCACCCTTATAGTCATTGTCGCTGTCCATGTTTTTGCGTTGAATTCTTTGTAATCACGCACCAGCTTGTTGACAAACCACTGGTCCAAAAACACAATCCGCTGAGAGTGATACGGAGATGGCTCACGTAGAGATCGCTGATGAAAAATATGCATTGCACACCACATATGCTGCAACAACCAAACAATTAAAGAATTAGCAAATAGTACATTCTATAAAGTAGACCATGCATCTCTAGGAGTTGTAATGGTACTTACCGAACTAGTCAACCACCCATATGTATCAGTAGACCATGAATCTCTCGGAGTTGTAATAATGTTGTTGAATTCAACACTAGACTCGCTGGTTCCATCAGGCTCCTCCCTAAAAAAATGTTAAATAAATACACATTGGTGGCGATATACACCTGATAGTGACATAAGTAAGTAAAGAAGAGTGACGTACTCAGTATCCAGTTGGAAATGAAGTAGATTCTGAATTTTACTATTGTCCACATCAGCAAACGGGTCATATGCGGTGACGGATGGAGTTACACCTGTGATGATGCGCTTCACTGTAGAATTTCCAACAAACGGAAATAGCTGAGTCGGTGCCAACTTTGTTTGTCGCTTAGGCAGCGGTGTAGGATTAGTCGATTTGGTAACCTTTGCTACGATTGCATCTAAATTTCCAGTAACTCCTTTGAAAATGTCATGTTGTAGTGGATCTGTATATGTTTCCCCTGAAGATAAATCAAGAAGATGTGGCACTTGTATTTCAGTTTTAACAACCTTTTTCTCGTCAGCTTTTTTCTTGCCTGCCTTCTTCAGAGTTTTGACAACACAAATTGGAAATCATTCTGAGATGTAGTTTTCATCTGAACCATCCAAGACTGCAAAAAAAAAAACAGTTTTAATACGCATAACAAAACAGTTTTATAGAACAAAAATGTGATTTAAAAAATAGCTTCTCCTAAATTATAAGTTCCAAACAAATTAATAAACTACACACACGAAGAGTAAGATAGTAAAGCTAACATACCATATCTTTACTTGTGACTTCTTCATTAGTATTAGCATTGGAATTGACAACTTCTTTTGGATCTGCAGGTACATTCTTTTGTCGCAACTTTTCTATCTCTTTCTCTAATGTATTAAGTTTCTCAGTGAAGGGAGTAAGTAGCGTTTTAACCTTTGTATCAATTGCTGCATCCATTCCCGATAACAACTTGGTACCAAGGTTGGTTTCCATGTTGTCTACTTTTTCTGTCAGTGTCTTGAACATGGCGAAAACTGCATTGTTTGCCATTTCATTATCATGGCCCTACAATTAATTAAAGACAACCAAATAAGAAAATTATAACATATTCCATAGTAAGAAAAATATTGTACCAAAATCTGTATGAAACTGAATGATCCAAAGAAATACATCGTTTTATTCAATACAAAAAAATCGGCAAATGCTTTTTTGAAAAATAATTATGAAAAATAATCGATAGTATTTAAAAATAAAAACATAATAGTTGTACTTACAGTAGAAGAATCTACATGTAGACTATCTCCAATAGGCTGTTTATTCTTTTTCTTTTTCGTTGCATAATTCTCAGAATCACTCAAGGGAAAATCTTCTTTACGGTTTTTTCTTTTGCTAATTGGAGCTGCGATTACATCCCAAGCTTCTCGATCCACACAATCTTGACGTATATCATTAATCAAGTTGTTCAGCTCTTGATCTTCAACCTCAATATCCCACTTAGGCATCATGTTACCATCGTTGTAGGAAAGGAAATGACTCACACGCACCTGAAAGAAATAATTACGAACAAATTATAAGAAACTAGTTAATCAGTAAACAAGTTGACTAAACTATTAATCAGTAAACTAAATAGATTATCACTTAATATAAGTTATAAGGCTAACAAACATTCAAATTTACTTAACTACGTAACACGAATTCAAGTTATGTTGCACAACATAGAAAAAATACCTTATCTTCATGCGCTTTCTTCTCTTGTCTTATGAAGTCATCAAAATGAAATCTCGTACGAGATCCACCCCATGAAAGAAGAGGAACTTCTTCACCAGCAATTTTGTTCCCATATTTCTCTCCTAAGCCGATAATTGACTCATACGCCCATATGAGTAACACATGAACAAATCCTTCCATCGTATACGAGTTTTTTGCATCATAACTGACATTCTTAATGGACTGTATTAAACTCTTACACGCAACGCGACCCCATGGATATCTCTCAAAAGCTTCAAGATCAAGTACTCGCTTTGCAACCTCCAAAGGGATCCGACTTGTTGGAGCTATGCCGTAGATTCCGAGATGCAAAATACACAACCATCCAACCATTCTCCTCTTCTCAAAACTCCAAGTCTTGCATCTTCCTAACACATCATGCAACTCGTTCAAGTTAGGACCAACAAGTGGACAAATATTCAATTCCGTCCAAAAATCTGTGTGATCAACATCACAAACAGCTCCATCTTGGAAAGGTTCACAGTTCAAGCCAGTAATGAAGCCAAATTCTATCAAAGAAAGGCGAATTGGCTGCCAATCAATCAACGACCAAATCTCATATTTTTTTCCAAGAACCAACCGATGAGTTAAAACGTAATGGACAATCATCGCACTCCGTGTGTAATCCAGCTCATAAAACCTAGGTATAACTCCAACAGAAGACTTTTTCAACGCATCCCAGGCATCAACACCAACTCCACTTTCAACCATTTGGAAATTTGACAAGTAAGAGTAATAACTCATACTTTTCTTCTGACTTGGTGCTTTCCCCTTTTTGTATAGTAGTTTCGGGTACTTCCTTTTAGTACTTAACGAAACCATCTAGGAGGAGAAAACAAGAAATGTCAGAAATTAAGCAATAATCATCCTCGACAAATATCATCAATATTTTGGAAATCATAAGAAATAACAAAAAGTGCTTAATAATTAGTATAAGATGCTGAAGATTTACATCATAAAATACATCGTAATTAAAATTCATACTAGCTATTGATAGAGAAATGCAGTGTTCTATAGGAAAAACAAAGTCGTTGTGTTTTACGATTATTTAATAATTTCTAAGTCAAGACTTTTTTTGTTAACCCAACATTAGTAAAATTAATTAAAAAGCTTCCTCTCAAAAATAAAATGTTCCTTATGCAGAGTTGGTTTCGTAGCAGAGAACTGTGGCCTATGTGACCGCATGGACTTTGTAATTGGGTTTGGGAATTGTTTAAATTAGCAAAACACGTCACACTTTGTAAATAGCTTTGTTAACATTTTGCTTAATAAATTTAACATTTCATTAAAAAAAAAATGTTTCCAGAAAACTACTCCAATTAACAAAGCTTAACTATCAAAAGCCAAAATCAGTAGAGACCATAGAATCAACAGACTATTTTTTTTTGTGTTTTCTAACTGTGTTTCCATCTTTTGATGTGTTCTCGTTCTTATGCTTTATAAAGCAAAAGCTTAACTATCAAAAGCCAAAATCATTAGAGACTATTTTTTGTGTGTTTCCTAACTGTGGATATATCAATCATCTAATCCCAACTTGGACATGTCCATCATCTATTCAAGGTCTGATATATCAACCATTACCTTTGGCGTGTTTGGATGTGAGGAATTGCTTGGAAAATATGCTGAGTGGCTACAATCAAATACTGCCCGTGAAGGGAGTCGGTCCCTAAAATCATTTGGAAGCAAATGGCCAAAATATGTCAATTCAAACACTCAATTGGGCATAGACACATATGACTTGCTTCGGAAAACTGATAAATTCAGCTTGAAAACAATACAGCCACATCAACACGATTGGAACAAGATATTCGAGAAGTGGTGAGTTTCAAGTACTAAATGCTACTCACGAATACCAAATCAAACAACTTACTGAAAAACAAAATCAATGGGTGCTCCAAAATCAGAATCCGGTACACCGGAATGTCGATAGAGAGAGTGACAGAGAGATTTTCTTACCAAAATCGTGCGTAGATGTCTGTTGGTTCTGTCGCAGTCCACTTTGTTGTATTATCGAAGCACCTTCACACCAACAAGAGAAAGCGAAGCCCTCACAAATCAAAATCAAAATCGTTGGATTAAAAGAAGAAATCAGGAATCGAAATCGAAAGAAGAAAGAAGAAATCGAGAAGCAAAACACCGTCACCGGAGAAGAGGAGAAGAGAATAACTGATTTTCTTATTGTCACCGGAGAAGAGGAGAAGAGAAGAACGAAGGCGAAATAGGGTTTCTCTTTGTCGAGTATAATATCTTTGTTTTGTTTAAACTGATTTTGATTCTAATTTGTTTATTGTTAATTCTAATTTTTTTATTTAAAAGATTTTAAATAAAAAAATGGCACTAGTGTTATTAAAATGAAGTTTGATGGGTTAACTGACTTTTTACATGTATTTTTGTTAAATTTTTTTAATGGATGCTAGTCTAGTAATATATGAATGAATTAGTGCTAATCTATTTAATTTTCTCTTTAAATTATTCAATATCTTATGTACATTTGTGAGGGTTAAAGCTCCCATATTAGGGTTTAATTAGTACCCCTTAAAATCGATAAATTTAGTCAAATCGATCCTACTAAATCATTTAATATTTCATAAGTATTTATGAGGGTTTAGGCTTGCATGTTAGGGTGTAATACCCCTTAAATTGACAAATTAAGTCAAACATATCATTTTAGATTATTTAGTATTTTATTTACATTTGTGAGTTTTGAGACTCACATATTAGGGTTTAGTACCCCTTAAAATCGATAAATATAGTAAAAATTTATCGTTTTAAATCATGCATTATTTTATATACATTTGTAACAGTTTAGACTCCATAACATGCAATATCTTTATCCCACTTTACCATGTTTCGGTGAATACCGGGTTCACTCCGGTTTGATGAATGAATTTTAATTTTGACCAAAAAAAAACTCTTATAATAGGGTTTAGTATCCCTAAAAATCGATAAACCTAGACAAATTGATCATATTAATTCATTCAACATTTTATATACAATTTTGATTGTTTAAGATCCCATGTTATTAAAATAGAACAATTAAATAAAATCGATTGTTTTAGATCATTCGGTATTTTGCGTACATTTTTAAGAGTTGCGACTTCCATGTTAGAGTTTAGTATCCTTTAAAATTTACAAATTTAGTCAAATCTATTAATTTAACTCCCATTTTTTTCTTTATTTTAAAGTTTTCTCATCGACTTCGTATGTATGCATATTCTCTTAATAATTTATATAAATAAAAATAAAAACTATGTACATAATACTATTAGACGACTTCAAATGTTTAAGTTAAGTTTAAATTATATTAAATTTTTAAAAGGGACAATTGCAAAAATACCATTTTGTGTGCACATTTTGCAAGAATGCCACGTAAGAGTGTCCATTTGCAAAAATACCACTAATTATAGATTTATAAAGTCTATATCTTAAAATTCTTAAGCCTAAAATTTTTTTAAGACAATTACAAAAATGCCACTTTTTGTGTGCACATTTGCAAGAATGCCACTTATGAGTGTCCATTTACAAAAATGCCAGTAATTATAGATTTATAAAGCCTATATTTTAAAATTCTAAATCCTATAAAATGTTTTGACACCTAAAACCCCCTAAACACTCAAAACTAAACTCTAATAGAACATAATTAACCCAAACATAAATAATATAAAAAAAAAAAATTTTGAAAAAGTGGAATTTTTGTTAAGATTTCAAAAGTGTGGCATTTTTGTAAAGTGGCACTTGAAAAGTGGCATTTTGTAAAATTTCTCAATTTTTTTTATCCCTAAAACCCCTAAACACTCAAAACTAAATTCTAATACAAAATAGTTAACCCAAACATAAATTATATAATGAAAAATAATTTTGAAAAAATGGCATTTTTGCAAAAATTTTGAAAATGTGACATTTTTAAAAAATGGTATTTTTTGAAATTTTTCTTTTTAAAATTTACTCTCTCTCGTGGGTACTGCACTAGTACATTATGTAAAATACGAGAAAATCGCAGTGAGTCTGAACATATACCTTCTTGGACCATTTAATATATACTCCTTTCAAATATTTAATTAAAAAAAAAGAGTCTGAACATATACCATTTAATATATAGTTGAAAACAATTAATGAAATCACAAAACATTATGTAAAATACAAAAAAGAATCACAAAATATTAAATTAATCTATACTATCCGAATTCGAATTTAATTAGTATGATAGAACAACAATAAAAAATTAAAAGAATGTTGTATATGAAAAATGTATAGTGATATATACTTTGAATTATTTATATACAATATATATATATATATATATAGCAAACTTCCCATACTTAACTCGATGTGGATATAAGTTTGTGTTGTTTCAAAGGACAATTGCAAAAATGTTATTTTTGGTGTGCACATTTGTAAAAATACCATTAGGGATTGTTTATTTGCAAAAATGCCACTAATTATAAATTTTAAGAGTTTAAATCTTAAAATTCTAAACCTTAAAAAATGTATTGACCCCTAAAAACCTCTAAACCCTCAAAACTAAATCATAATACACATAGTTAACCAAAACATAAATAATATATAATGAGTAAATAATTTTGAAAAAGTGGTATTTTTACAAAGATTTTGAAAATATAGCATTTTTCAAAATTTCTCTTTTTTCAAATTTTTAGAGTTCACTTATTTTTTTTATTTTGAGGAAATAAATACCAAACCAAACAAAAATAATTTGATAAATACCAAAAAAATGATGAGAAATTTTAAAAAATGTCAAAATTTTTTAAAAAAATATTCATTATATCATTTATGTTTGGGTTAACTATGTTGTATTAGGGTTTAGTTTTGAGGCTTTTAGAGGTTTTAAGGATCAAAATATTTTTAGGGTTTATAATTTTAAGATTTATGCTTTAAAAATCCATAATAAGTGACATTTTTGCAAATGGATGTAGGAACCAAAAAAAAGGATTG